>JAGDQP010071985.1:0-10568 GCA_022664845.1 Lepisma saccharinum | reverse complement strand
AAACCACAGCAGTGTGCGTTTTTCAGCATGTGGTTTTGAGGATTATTCCTGGAAGCCATTCCTGAAAACCATTCTTGGAAGATAGGAAAAGTATAAAAGGGAGGACTGTTTCACTTTCTTATTTGGATGGTTATTCATCCTAATAGTTGTCTAATTTCAATATGATGGTGCATTATTATGTAACGTGCAAGTAATTTATATTTAATGTAAATAAAAATAATATATTTTGAGTCCACCAGTGATTGCAAATGGCCACCGCAAAATTTTTCCGGTGGCCTCATTGGCCACCAAATTTTAGAGAACTTTTTAAACACTGGTCGTATTAACAGTCGTTAGGTAGTTATATAGGGAAACATGGAAATAATTTTATTCGGTGGCAGCCATATTGGATATTAAATGCCATCTTGGTTTTTCGCCCCACAATTGATCTTAAAAACACATGCCACATTCGTTCATACAATGGCCACAAATCGAAAGAGATAGGATCTGGTAAAGCTTTGTTCACCTTAGACATACCATTTATGTAGATTTATTATATATTAGGAAAGAAATAAAAAAAAATATATGAAATATTATTTTCAACAAATATTACATTCTTTATCAACATGCTCAGCTGTGAAAGCAGCCAAGTTTTGTGCGTCACAAAACGTCAACACTGCCAGAAACATGTTTAGGAACAAGAGTTTATAGTGAAATCGGCTATTTCGAGGCCCCGTAAGAAAAAGATGTTAAAGATAGGAAGATGAGTTTTCGAAGTTAAGGAGATATGGAAAATGTGTGAAGGTGCTCAAAATTTCATATTCGTAGCTTTAAACATATTCGAATTGTAGCCCCCTGATATTGTGTATTTAAGGTTAATTGATTCATTCGATCACTCATTCATTCACTCACTGCCTCACCATATTGTTTAGGGCCTTCAGAATAAGCTAGAAATATTAAATTTGGCATGAAGGTGCAGGATGGTAAATAGGTAATGGAAAAGTTCCAACACTTTAAAAAAATTCGCAATCTTGGTTCAAAATGGCCGCCAAATATACAATTTTAAATAATACACACCCTAAACGGCTGAAGCTAGAAAAACGAAATTTGGTTTCAAGGTTTATCACAACTAGTAGGTTGAGAAAACATTAAATAAATGTTGAATAAGTCGCCATCTTGAATGCAAAATGACCTCCAAAATGAAATTTTCATAGGATACACAGGCTAAACGGCTGGAGCTAGAAAAATGAAATTTGGTACGAAGGTTTATCACTACTAGTAGGTTGAGAAAACATTAAAGAAATGTCTTCAAAGCAACCATCTTGCATCCAAAATGTACGCCAAAATGAAATTCCCTAGAATACACAGCTAAACGGCTGGAGCTAGAAAATCGAAATTTAGTATGTCGGTACATCATATTAGTAGGTTACGCAAGTGTTACAAAATGTCCCCAAAGACACCATCTTGGATCCAAATTGGCGGACCTCATAAATGCATTTTCCACACCGTTTTGAGAGAGATATACGAAATTTGGCATCAAGAGGTATTATCACAAGTAGTTTAGGAAATTTGGTATGAAGGTGTACCATCACGAAAGGTTACAATAAATGGGTCAATCCTTCCCTATAGTGGCGCAGCCCCCTGGGAGTATGAGGGAAGATCTGCACCTTGGGGGTGAAGTTCCCCAGTGAGTCTGGTTACGATAAAGGGCGTGCAGCATCCAAAACTTCTGAAGTTGGGGGCACACTCCGCAGCGCCCCAGCGAAGTGAAGCGAGTATATATACATACATATACTGTATATTATACACGTACAAAAAGGTGTGAAATCCGAGGAAAGACGCCAGACGCGCATAAAGTTCAGCCAAGTTAGTCAGCCCTAAAAAGTGGTGAAATGGAGGACGGATGAGTCAAGTTCCTTCGCGACAGCATGACGCGAAGTGGTAAGGTTCATGATCTTCAAAGCATTATGCAGTTGGAGGCCTTAAAACCCACCACGCACACCACCATTAACCCTAAGGTTCAAACATCATGAACCTTGCCACCTCGTGGCAACTTCCAGTATTTCTCTTACATGCTGTCTCCAAGAAACTTGGCTCATCCAACCTCGATTTCACCACTTTTTTGGGTTGAAGAACTTGACTGAACTTTTTGAACCTCTGTTTTCTTGTTCGGATAGATATAATCTTTTGTTCCACCAATATGAAAAATATAAGTAAAAGGCATCTTGTATAGTTCATACTCAATAACAACTGTATTTTTTTCTATTTCAGCTGGACTGGAGTTTCCAAGGGATGTCCGCTTGTTACGCCCATTAATAGCCTAGGTAAGATATTGATTACACTGGTCAACATTATTCTTTTCACAACAAATCTGAGTACTGATTCTAATGCAGTTTGTCATGTTGAATTCAAATATGTAGTCAGAATCATTCCATCAGATATAGTTCTTTTGTGACAGTCGTCACTTTTTGTATAATGTACGAGGGGTTTACTGAAAGTAGTATTTGCTAATTATTATATCGGAAAGTATTGATACAAATTTAATTTCTTTGTAGCAGCATATAGAGTGACTATTCTCGAACGTTTTCACCCACTTTCGTTATTGCAGGTTTTGCTGAACCATGGATGTGAAGCATAAACAGAGGGTTATCATTGAGTTCCATACAAAGTGCACACTTTTGAATTTTTCGGTCGAGGGGAGTCGGCATGGTGCCATTTCATAGACTGATTCTTGCTCTTTGGGTCGTACACGTAAGCCCGAGTCTTCTAAACGGTGAAAGAATTGTCAAATAAATATTTTTGTAGGTTTCAAATTGTTCCAATAGATCCATGGATACCTCATGTGTCTTCTGTTTCAAGCAGAGGCGTCATTTAGGGAGCAGGGACAATCCCCCACCACCACCACTACCACCTGAGTTTGAGAATATTAACAAACTAAACACGTAAAAAAAACTTCTTAAACAGACAGGTTGAAGCGACATAAAAACACACTGAAAAGTAAAGAAATATACTACTATTTTTTTTTTTTCAATTTCGATTCTTCTGTAGGAGTCGGAACTAAACTTATAACTTAAACAACTACTTGTAACGCGACACGCAATGTGGGTTAGTGAATTTTAATTGTATGTTATAGTAATTAATTTGGTTCCGATTTCGTACAAAAATCGAAAGTGAAAAGATGATTTATAAATGCTTTTATTTTTATGAGACTTATAGTGTATTTCTATTTCGAGCGTTTTATCTTCGTCTTCTATAAAGAAATTTATATCTATATATTCTTTCCCTTTCATATTAATACCGCTCAAGGAAAATTTTGGGTTACATCTTCATGCAGTTAGAATTATATCGCTGAGAAACCCTGTGTGGCACCTCTCCAACATTGACTAGACCTATCATAACAGTGATTCTCAAAAGGTGTTCACGATACACTAGTATGCCTCGAAATTGCTATTTGTCATTGTTAATTAGTACATTGTACATTGTTAATAACAATTTGAAATTCTTTAAATTATTGTATCTGTTCTGTTGAGAATATAGTTATTGCTATTTTCCCAAATTATTAATTTGTTTTACTATTGGTTTGGGTTTATCTCGGTGTCTTGTTAATTTTCTACGCACTTGTTACGTTTGAGTGTGTGAAGTAAGCAGCAGCGTAAACCACAGCAGTGTGCGTTTTTCAGCATGTGGTTTTGAGGATTATTATAACACCTCCTTTGTGTTGTCTTTCCTGGGCATTTTTGAATCATCTTGCTCGAGATATTTCCGAGTTTGGTTTGTTGAATTGACAGGATATCTTGCGTCATCTATGTCCTGTATAGAGAAGTACTGTTTATTTTTTTCTAATAGCTATTCTTTTTGAATGGAATACAATATTGTCACTTTTGTGCTAAGTATAGCAAGTAGGCATTTTTATCAATGTACTACTTAAGCGGTTGTTCCTTTCGGGTGAATATAAACCCTATCCGTTTTTATCTTTCTTCCTGGATGTATATAATAAATAAGGTTCGACTGGATGTTTATTGGTTATATTAGTTGAACTGGATGTATATATATTCTGGGTAGTCTTTATTTCATATCTCAGGGCGGCCAGGGCCTATATGTTGCGGGAGTCAGAATTACCAAGTAGATCGAATTAGAGCGTTTTCTTTATATTAATTGGTAAATTAATTTTAAGCTCTGTTTTTTGTTTAGGTTTGAGAGTATTTCACTTCTGAAGGTGAGTATTACGTGTTTTGAAAGTTGAAATTCGTTTGTCTAACAAGTTCTGATTTTGCTGAAAAGGTGTGTTGGCCTTAAGGGAGGCTTTGCTTTTTAAATGTTTGTTCATAAGTTATGTCTTCCCTCTTCGTGAGTGCTGAAAATTTGGTTTTGTCCAAAGGAAGTCCAGTGCTATTGTTTTTGCTCTGGTTTCCTCTGTTTCGTGAAATCAATGTCGAAATAGTTTTCGTTTTGCATATTTCGATGTGGAGATCCAAGTTTTATTTAATTTGTGGAATCACATCATTATAAGAGATTAACCACCATTATGTTTACTTTTCCTGTGACATCGTGCAGAATGTCGTTAGTTAGTTGGTTGAGTTCCAGTGGAGTTTTTGTTTCCAACATCAAGACTAAGCTGTTTTCCTTATTTCGATGAGATTTTTCTTTTACTGAGCCTCTTCCTTTTACTAGCCTGACTCAGTATCAACGGGTGTCAAATTTCTGCCTCTAGCCGGACTTGAATCCGGATTGTTTAGTGGTGCCCACCTCAAGACACTGAAATGTCAAATTTCTGCCTCTAGCCGGACTTGAATCCGGATTGTTTAGTGGTGCCCACCTCAAGACACTGAAATGTCTTGTCCATGGTATATAACAGATATGTTCACAGTATAGAAGGCTGTTTTAATCGGCTATTTATTCTTATCTTGTCAATGGTATTTTTGTCACTTTCTATCACCCCTGCCTCTAACGAATATATTTTTCTGTTCTAAACAGACTTAAAAATTACTTTCGGTCATCAATTTCAGATGATCAACTCCCCTAGTTGATGGTTTGACTGTGGAGCGAGAAGAGCTTCAGAAAATTTCTATTGACTATTTTGTTAACGATTGCTAAAATGAAAACAAGACCTTTTGACACATTAGAGGTTTTCATCTGCTGTAAATGACACTTTACAAAACGTTAACAATTAAAACTCCCTTATCTTTTATATCAGATATGAGTATTACTTGTTTTTAGCTATATCATATTAACAACGAAGTGATGCATGTGAATTGAGTAAGGGCTTTCGGCAAGATTTTTAGTTTGGAGGGTGTAAAGTCAAAATTGCGCTGGTGTAAGTGTCGTTTTGCACGTTTCATGAAGATTTTTGACTGTGATTTTTTAAAGCTGTACTCTCAAGGATTTTGAGGGTGATACCCCCACAAGGGGAGGAGGTGGGCGGAACTACGTGCATTCAGAGCATGAAGTAAAGTTACGCTTCTAAATAGGTGGGATGCTACAAGCGATATATTATTATACAAGGCTTTTCCTAAATGATCTTGCCCCCCAAACAAAAACTGGTTTAAGTCACCGTTAATTGATGAGGAACCCATTTTGCACACACCTTTCGGTATCCCAGTTTTTTTAACATCGTCTGGACAGCATTGCTACCACATGACAGTTCCGATGACACTTCTTCAATAAGACGATGATCCGTCCCAATCAAGTGATAAACTTTTTTCTTGTTTTCTTCTGTTACAGCTGTCACTGGTCTTCTACTTCGAGATTTATCTTCCACACTAGTTTCTCCTACCTTAAACTTGTTGATCCATCTTCGGACATTACCTCTAGTCAATTGTCTCCTCATCACAAATCTTTTCTAGCCATCATGGATGTTAGCGGTAGTACATACATCCCTTTCTTGTCAGGAACTTGATGATAGCCCTTGCTTATGCTTCACATCTATGATTCAGCAAATTCTGCAATAACATGGTGAATGAGTAAAAATATTCACGAATAGTTACCCTATAAGTGGCTGAAAAATAATTAAATCTTAATACCTTCCGGTATAATGATTAACAGATATTACTTTCGTATGCCCCTCGTACTTCTATATAAGTGGCTTTTTTGTTATAATTTTTAAGGTTATAGGGAAAGTGAAATGAGGGAAATTGATGAAAAAATCCAACATACAAAATATAGCTGGAATAACTTTGGCGATTTAAAGCTCATACATACACTATAAAACTGTACCTCTGAATTGGAAGCACAACATTCCAATTTTGTACTCCCAATTTTTTAGAGGCAGTGGCAAACCCAGGGTTGGTTATAGAGAGACCGTTCTTTGCCTCCCAGTTCTTGGGAGAGAGCAGATTAATAGAAGCAAAGACGAAGGTAAAATATGAATCTCTGGGTTCGTCACTGCCTCTGAAAAATAGTCAGTATAATGTACTCCCAATTTTTGAGAATCACTGACGAGCAAGAGATTCATATTTTACCATCGTTTTTGTTTCTATTAATCTGTTTTCTCTCAAGAACTGGGAGGCAAAGAACTGATCCTCTATACCCAACCCTGGGTTCGCCGCTACCTCTCAATAATTGGGAGTACAAAAGTGGAATTTTGTACTCCCAATTCAGAGGTACAGTTCTCTATTGCTGGGTTTGGAACTTGGGTATACTAAATTCTACTCTTTCTTGTGTGAATGGAATAGCAGGGATATGAATTCTCACTACAGTAGAAAACAATCACCTATACGTGAATTTCTTACTCCTGAACTTAATAAGGTGTCAATTACCTAGTTATTGAATCCTGAAAAAGAGTACTGCATTTATGCATTTGAAATCTAACTTTCCCGATGTTAGTTATGCAAAACTGAAGGAAGGAACTTTTATAGGGACAGAAATCAGATCACTAATACTGGATGATGAAAATTTTGAGAAAATGTTAAATATCCTAGAGAAAGCTGCTTGGAAATCATTCAAAAGTATCGGTTGTGGATTTCTTGTAAATCATAAAACAGACAACCATCGTAAAATAGTGCGTGATTCTGTGAATTCATGCAAAGCTATGGGATGCAACATTCTGTAAAACACTACTTCTGAAACTCCCACATAGACTTCTGTCCAAAAATCTTGGGGCTACCAGTGACGAATATGGTTAGTATTTTCATCAGCCGATTTCTATTATTGAAAGAGGTACCAAGCAGAGGTGGATCCAGGATCTTCGTGAGGAGGAGGTGCAGGTGGAATATACAAGGACATTTTCCGCTAAATGCTGTTTTAAGTATAAATATATTATTTTTCCTCCCCTATTGCTAAGTTTTATCAAGGAATATGACACCTGTATCTAAAAGAATGTATATGCCAGAAATGAAGAGCATGGGGGGAAAACAATGGTAACCAACATTGAGCATGAAATGAGATATTACGTTAGCAGAAATTCATTTTGTCTTGTTGGCATATGTGGCTTCCCATAAAACAAATTGCCAATATGCTGCCATCTGTTGTTTCTAACTTGAACTTTTTCCACAGTCAGTACACATGAGTGTTACCATTGTATTTCTGTACTCAACTCATTTTTTTTAATAGGGTTACCATTGTTTTCTCCCATGCCTAAATATGATTAGTATTACGAGGGTAAATGAAGCATAGTACTCCAGGTTGATCATGATTCATGGTGTTGCCACATTTAATAGTTCGGACCTTATTTTGTATTTAATTAAATATCCTTTAATGTACCTTCTCCGTACTTAGTCTGCAATTACTATGGTAACCCTACCATATACCACGAAATTCACGCATAGGTTTCAAGAATTTCAAATGGACTTCGTTTTCATAGGAAATACATACACTATATAATCAGAAATATCCGTATACCTCACGAAACGCGTGTTTATCATAGAAGGTGACACAGTACTACCATTTACCTAATGAAACAAAAGGCAACGATCTCAGTAGTTAGCAGGCGGGGGGCGACAGTAGAATGGGACGTTCTGAGGAACTCACGGACTTTCATTGTGGTCAGATGATTGGATGTTACTTGTGTAATAAGTCTGTAATAGAGATTTTCACCTTCCTGAATATCTATACAGTGAAGTGGAACGTGAAGGGGTCTATACAACCAAACAACGTGCAGACTGCCCTCCCATGTTGGCCTCCAGAGATTGTGGAGTTTTAAAGAAGGTCGTATAGCATTATTGTCAATCATCTATCGCCACCGTCACGCAGAAATTCCAAACAGAATCAAGAACTACTTCAAGCACCATGGCTGTTCGGCGCCAAACGCTGTCTCGGCTGTTGTCAGGAGCATCAAAACCAGACCATAGAACAGTAGAAAACCGTTCAGTGAAGTGATGGATAAAAGTATAGAATGTAGCGATCCAATGATAGGGTGCGGGTCTGATGAATGCCTAGTAAAAAAATATTGTAAACTTTATTTTGTAGGGGCGATTTCAGAAGCTCTAACATCGGCCAATCACGATTATGAATGTGCTGATGGTTGGATTTTACATCCATGCCCCAGTCGGAGTTGGAACCCAGGACCTTCGTTGCTGGCTTAGCGCCCCAATATACATAGCTACCAGGTCGGCGCGAATGCCTGGTGAACGACATCTACCAGACTATAAAATATAGGGAAGAAGGCGAAGTGGACAAAGCCAAACTTTTTCAAGAGATCGAAAAACGTCCAACAAGAGCGGCGAAAATAAGGAGGTCCTGGACAACAGCACAAAATGAGTCTACATCCAAAACCTACAGCCCAGAAGAAGGACTGGCTCTATTTCTGGAAGCTGATATTACGCGGCATCAATATCAGTTAGTATGAAACAGTGAGAGAATGATGCAGCACAATATATATCCGCCCTACACAATATATATCCTGAATCCGAAGAAGAAATGCTACCCTGAATCATGGAGTCATTTGCCGAAATACCACTATAGTCACTTCTAGACCATACAGCGATACGACTATTGCTGCAAGCTCAACAAGCAGTCCTCAACAAAGTACCGGATAAGTATAGAAGGAACTCGTTGACATGAATCGCGAAATTGGGTTGTGATGGTACTACAGGTCAAGACCAATACAAACAGAAGACTCGAGAGGAAGAGTTCCAGGTCGCTGAGATTGTCTTCACGTCTATTGTGTCATTACATATATAGTACAATTCGAAGAAAATGGGGAAAATTGTGATTTGGCAAAATGTACGTCCATCCTCCACGAGATTTTGTAGGCCAATAAGGCTTCAGTTCAAGAAAGAAACCGCCGAACTGACATGACAAGAAGTTAAACAGAGTAGCGACTCTGGTGCCCGCAGTTGTTTTAATCGACAATGCAAGCTTCCAAATCATCCACAACATTCATCAGACAATGGCAGACGGAAAAGTATGTAATGAAATGGCACATACAACATCGGCCCAAAAGTGCTACGTATGTGGAGCTTCCCCAAAGGAAATGAATCGAACGAGAAAAGACTCCACACCCGCAAATACCGATACTTTTCAGTTGGTTTATCCACGCTACATGCATGAATCCGCTTTATGGAGTGGTTGCTCCATGTCTCATACAGGTTGCAGCTGAAGAAGTGGCAAGACCAAGACAAAGACAAAGTGGTGATTAAGGAAATAAATCAACAAATCCAGCAGAAATTGAAGGAATAGCTAGGTTTACTTGTGGACGAACCGAGGTAAGGCGCAGGCGTTACATCTAATGTTGGAAATACGGCCAGAGTTTTCGCTAATGCTTCAAAGGTGTTCGAGGCAACGGGAAGAGCAGGAGCTGATAGAAACATGTGGGGTTCTACTTCAAGCTCCGTCGTGTGGGTTAGATCTGGATGCGGAGAAAGTTGAGGCGTGGACTACAGACATTCATGAGCTATACATTCGTCAGTATCCCTGGTTTTACTGCCAGCCACAGTTCACAAGATTCTTGTCATGGACCACCAATAATTTCCTCAGCTCTTCTTCCAATTGGACAGTTGCCAGAAGAAACCCAGGAACCACGCAATAAACACATCAAGCAAAATCGAGAGCACCACGCACGAACTAGCTTGCGTGAGAACACAATGAATGACGTAATGCTGAATCTCCTTATCACCTCTGATCCTCTTACTTCCCAACTAAGAGCGCCTCTGACCCAACGCAGGAGTAGGAAATCGATACCACTAGCAGTCATTAGTTTCTTAAAGCCTCATCAACATCGAGAGTTTGATGATGATTAAACTGTTCTATCTTCATAGTCCCTACACCATATCATGTCCATTTGAAACTTTATAGGTTCATTCAACAGTTATACATATTCTGTTCTGTTATTATCTTTTCTGCCTGAACCAGACTCAGATCCAACGTCTTCGACGCCCTAGGCATTCAGTTTACTTGGCATCCCTCTGCAACATCTGTCGGCATATTCTCAATATATTGTATGCCTTTCCCAGAGTCTCCTTTGTGACGGCCCATAGTCCTTTGGCGCCCTGGGCGGCTGCCTATATAGTCTGTGCTTACTTCCGAGTCTGGATTTCACCTTACATGACAAAAGTCTTTAGTCATATCCTCATTTTGCCCTTTAATTGGACCAAATGGGTTTTGGCCAATTTTCAGGTGTTTCTGGACCACTGTGCAGTGTTTTGATAGAACAG
>JAGDQP010071984.1:0-10569 GCA_022664845.1 Lepisma saccharinum | reverse complement strand
CTTTTTAGTTTCGTAGTTTCTCTTGTTAAGCGCTAGAGGGCAGGAAAACGAAAAACATGTCAAATACATGGCAGTGAGCTACCTATAGTATTTTTTATCTATGGTGGTAATCTGTTACAAGCGTCTGAAGACAGTATTTGAGGAACAGCCGAATGCGCCCGACAGGTCGCGAATGGCTACAACTTTCCGGATGTTAGCTTGTAGCAAGTGCTTGCGGTGTTTGGGGAACAACTCTATTGAGATGCATTTTGCACTTTGCAGAGAATAGTGTGAATTCGTGTGTGTGTGTGTTAATGTTTTTTTTTTTTAAAAAAAACGGAAACATTGAACGCCGGTAAAAAAAAGGAGAAAACGTTTCCCACAATTTTTCGTGCTACTTTGAAAAAAAAAGTTTATTTTTTGCTATTTCGGAGCAGCAAACACTATTTGAATGTTATTAAATAGTTAAAATGTTAGTTTTTGATTATTTTTCTTCAACAATTCGTTCTAAAAAGTAAAAGATTATTTTGTTTATGCATGTCTAAAAGAAAAGCATCGGGTTTTCTTTATCGTAAGGTCACTTTATAAATTTTTGAACTTTGCGTGCCCCATGCTTTTCATTTTAGTTATGGATAAACAAAATTATTTTTTACTTTTAAGTAGGAATTGTTTACCAAAAATGTCTTTAAAATGTTTTATTTTTTTTCGAGTTATTTTGGGGTTCGGATATTTCTCCTGAAGCTTATGTTTTATGACCCGAATCCTAAAGTGTTCTGCAATCAGTGAAACTCCACACGTTTGCAGGCTAGTATTTATTTTAGGATAAAGAAATCCATATTTAAAAAATATATATATATAGAAAGATATCAAGGTAGCAATGGAACATTTGTATTGCCACCCGACTTACGTCGCTGTTCAAATTGTCATTATTGTATTACGTCAGGAAATTATTTAAATTAAGGTTGCAAGATTTGAGGACAGCACGAACCATTCTGTACACTAAAGAAATGTTTGTAAAAAGATTTTTAAAGACATATTTTCTTAAACAATTCATACTAAAAACTAAAGAATAATTTTGTTTATGCATGACTAAAAAGAAAAACGTGGGGAGCGCCAATTGAAGAGTTAATAAAGTAGCTATAAATAAGAGCTCCCCCCATGCTTTTCCTTTTAGTCATGCATAAACAAAATTATTCTTTACTTTTTAGTGCGAATTGTTTAAGAAAAGTATATCTATAAAAAGCTACATTATTATTTTATTTTTATTATTATTCCCGTTCACATTTCGTCCTCACGTCCACATTTCAATAGCTTCCAATTCCCTTTATTCCTCCTCTTGCAAATTTTCAGCTGTATTAAACGAAAATCTCAATACAAAATCATTAATATATTAAAGAAAGAATTACAGAATCAATTAAAATAGGCATTTATAAAAGAACTAATTAAGAAATCTATACGTATAAAGAAAACCTATATTTCTCTGTCTCTGATAATTATTATTAAACATCAATATAAGCTCATTATTTACTTTGCTCCAAACATTGTTTTTTAATAAGTATTGAAACCTTGAACTTACACAAAGAATATTAGAATTCTTTAAAGATCAGGTGCATCCGGTACACCAAAGATGCCTAAAGGCTAAAAATAAAATTCAAGTTCAAACAGTTAAAACATATAGTTTTAGAAACATTGTATACTAATTTTATGATTTCCGCACACAACTTAAAGAAAACTGCCACATACATCTATGGCTCAATCGAGATTCGAAACAAGAACCTCGGGAACGCTGGTCTAACGCTTGCCTATCGCACCTGGCAAGAAAACTGGGAATTAATAAATCCTGGGAAAGGATCGCAATAATGGTTTTATAGGGAGCCTTAATAAAGAATAACACCACCGCATTTTCAACTAACTTCTGGTGTCACACAAAACTTGTCACTAAAACTACATAATTGAAAAAAAAAGTAAATTATAATGACAAATTTCCAACACACAGCTAAAATTTTAAGAAAATTATCATACAAATGTGTTCAACTTAGAAATGTTGTCAGTATCAAAATGTTATGTACGATTATTACGCTCTTGTCTAAAGTATACTTCTCTCTGCCCCACTGGGAATCTTCTTTGGCTTTTCGTTCCGATCTATTTTCAGTCACTCTTCCACTCCCCCCTTCTCACTTTCCACCCCCACACACTTTCACTGACACTTAACAAGTTGGTCCTCCCGTTGCTGCTAGCCTCCGAGGGTCGCGGTCACTGACCTTCCTGTTTATGACTTCTTCGTTTGTTCCCCCTCCCACAGCTGAGGTCTCAGAAGGGGTTGGAACCACCTCCTTTGACAGTGGGGAAGGTTGGTTCACAAGTTTCAGACTATTTTCATAATCAACACACTGTTGCAAGGTGTACTTCACGCCATTCACCATGAGCTTGTCGTAACGTAAATGTGCGATATGACCTTCATTTCTCGCTTGTATTAGGTGCTTTTTCAGTTCTTCTATGAACGAACGCAAGTGATTCATGATAAATAGACGAAAATAAATAAATATGAACAGGTTCGCCGCCTAACCGGAAAACTAACAAGGTGGAGACACACTGACGGCTCGACTACCTAATGGGCCTACTACCATGAGAATGTATTTATTTCCTTAAAAAAAAAGGACCCAAGAATTGTAAGTAACCATTAACTAATAATTTTCTTTCATCTTTTCTGGATAGTAATACTCAAGGAGACAAACTCAAGAAGATACTTTCACTTTTGACGGGTGTAGAATACTGTGTCCTCTACGCATTTGGTCCAAATGAATAAAGCAAAACTCCCGACTTCTGTATGTTCAAATGTACTTTTATAAAGTGTTTAACGAACCTTAACGAAGCGCAAATTAAATTTACTCTAATACTGTAAAGAAGTCTTCTATAGTATACAAAAGGGTTATAAAACTGGCGAGATCCTATTGTGTTCTCAATACCCAAATATAGCCTACTATATGTTCACAGAGTACAAGGGTGCTTTACTAACTAAACACTTTTTATTTAAATATATTTATGTACTACTTAAGAAAGTGTACTGGTGAATGTGAGTTTATTGACAAAACTTATATAATCTACAGCTGATATATTTCTTGTAAAGTGAGTATAGGTTTATATAATATGAAATATGTATGTAAACAATTATCATGTGAGCATAATAAATGATGTAATCATATCACGTTTCTATTCTATGAGCACGGAGATAAATTCATTTTGGGACGCGTGTGAAGTTATCCTAACGTGTTCCATCCTAAAATTCCAAATGAGGTAGGCTCGTCCCCAGTACCTCTTTTAGAAATCACAAAACACAACAAAAATCCCCCTTTCCGAATTGGCACTTTATGCTCCGTTCCGTACCCTTGCTCCGTCGGGTGCACCGTCGATGGTTATCCGAATTCCCTCTGCGACGGAGCATTGAAGTGAACGCAGGATCAGATTGTCACTTGACCCTCCGTTCAGTTGCGCGCTGCTGCCATGTTGAAAAGAAAACAGAGCGGCATATTGCATGCCAAAATTCTTTCTTCACTTTGGAGTTGGGACACGTATTGCAAGTTTAAAATGAATGACCGTGCCGAAATATTTGAATGTAAGTATTTTAATAGTTTAAGATTGATTTTACATTATGTTATCGATATTGTACCATGTTTTGAGTGATATATCTTCATGATCAGTGAATAATTTTAACTTCGCACTGTGAAAATAATATTGTTGGTTAGGTTTCCCCAATGGGATTCAATGTAGATATTAATAGATGAGAGGGTAACATATGAGCAAGGTAGTCGGCAGGGAGGGGCAAGGGGAAGGTACTTGCCCCCCTTGATTTCAGATTTTATACCAAACACTATTCTATTTTCATATATTTGATGTATGTTTTTGTGCTTTTTACTGCATGCATTCCATAAGAAACCATTTGAGATTACCCCGTTACATTTCCTCAACCATAATTATTTCAATGTATGTAATCACAAATACGCAATTTGTACTCACCAAACAAACTATGTTTAATCATCGAAAGTAAAAACACGAATGCTATTGTTATACTATTATGTACGTGTTATTTCTTGTGAACGTACTCTGTTTTATGAAGTTGAAGCAGTTCCTCTAGAAAGTCAATGAAAAAGACGTCTCTCTTTCTCTCCCTCCCTCTCTCCCGATTTCACACCCACATATTTATATACAAAGTTTAAAAAGCACGTGTAGGCCAATCGGATGATACACATCCTTTATAAATAATTTTAGTTTTTTAAAATACCGAACAAATCAAGAAAAACACTGATATTTTGAAAAGCGACACATTTAACATTAACGAAATGAACTATTTCATCTTGAAGCTATTTTTTTAGCCGAGATATTTAAAGGTCACTAACTTAAGTCAGCATAGCCGAGGATTTCAACTTCCTTACCAATAGCAAATATTTCCAAATTATGGATTACTTAATTTGATAGAATTTCTTCAGAATTATCCAACCCAATTTCTAAAATGTCGTTCTTATTGTGATTTGTCCACTATTTTTTAAAAATTCAGCCTGATTACCAAGGGCTCTCAAAGCGAATCTGAACTTGAATTTTTTAAAGGTCTTTACATAATTTTGGCTGAAGCCGAATGGGTGATGCTGGGAGAATGCAGAACAGAAATTTTACCTAGCAAAGCTTTTCGTCGATACGAATTCTTACACATAAATTATCTATTAATGTTTGTTAAAATGTGCTATTTCTGTAATCTCCGACATCCAACACAGAATCTAATAAAGGTGCTATTACTCACCGTTTTAAATTTGCCTGAATTACTGAAAATTTTCTTTGTGTGATAACGTTATGCCATCTTGCTTTTAGAGACTTCAAATTATGTACCAGTCATTGATCGCACTACATTAATTTCTTTTGTAGTGAACAACGAGCTCTAACATGCCAAGCATTTGATGATCCTGATTATTAAAAAATACTGGATGTGTTAGTGTCCGGCGTTACTGAGAAGTTACTGTTAACAATTTTGTAGTGTGTTCTGAGTTCAGATTCCATTAAGTTAATTTGAAAATTATGATGAGTTCAATTTTATTTTATGTTTGTGATTATTTTATATCGTTCAGCAAACTATTAGCAAGTTCTCTCCTAGAAATTCGGAAGGAAAAATGTTTCACGGAAATATCTATGTCTGTCTGGGAATTTCCACCTTTCCACAAAAGGTGAATGTGGTACACTGTAAAAGTTGATTGTGTTAATTAAACACTTTCCGGTGTCTCGAAGAGACCACCATTTCTTTTTTGTTAACACCGTTTGTTGTGTGATTTCGGTGATTCAACACTATGATAGTACTAATATTGTGTTGAATCAGCATTAAAACCACATCCATTGTATTGAATCGCCGAAATCAATAGCATTTTATTGTATTGATTTAACACAAACAAGTGATGGTCGCCGTGAGATATCAAAAAGTGTTAACACAGTCATATCTTGCTTTGCCATTACAAACGATAGTGCTACTAAAAGGAGACAACTCTAACTAACCAAAAACGATGTTTAATAAAATTTTACACCCATAAATTAATTTTACCTTGTCTTTAGAAAATAGTAAACTATAGTCTAATGAACGTTCTCTAACAGTATGTAATAAATAAATAATTGAGTATAACTTGCTCCTCTTCATGATTCATCTGCAAATTTATCCCATATCTGTGACAGTGATATACACACAATATATATATATATCTTGATTTTCCCCTACTTGGGAAAATTCCTGGCGACGTCCTTGCATGTGAGTAGTTTATTTAAGAATACTAAGATTAAGAACTATTATAATTATTTGAAGTGTTTTTAGAACTTCAAATTTGTAACGCTATCAAGGCTCACGACTTAGGGGGTTATTTATAGATCCTGGTATAACATTATTTAGTGATTCATAGTTCATGAGACACAATTATCATGCAAAAACTTTCAGAATAACCTGCAGAATTGTGATAATCCTTCGAATAGCTATCAATCTTCGTCTGTTGTTATTTAATATATGTCGAATACCTAAAGTATGGGAATTGTACGCCCACATCTATCTTCATCCATGTTGCTTTTTGCCTTATTCACTTCGCATTAAACTACCTTGACTTCGCATTGCCCAATACTCACTCACATTTCGCGCGGTGGGTTTTCAGCTGTTTCCAGACTTGGGTGACATCTGTGGTTAAAATTTGAAACACTTATTTAATTCGGATAAGTGTGTATAACGGAAGTGAACGGGACGTAGCACAACGGAGCGGAACGGATGAACATTGAATTCGGAAAGGGGGATTGAGAATTACGACAGAGGGTAGTGGTAATTACCAAACTGAGAAAAGCTTAGTTCTAGCTAACGGGCTTGTTTCAAAAAGATTGTCGATACATGCTAAAGGCCCACTAGTCAAAGTGTATTTTAAGCAGGTCTCCTGTCATATTACAACAAGTAGTATCCATAAAATTAAAAAGAAATTTATAGTTAATTAACAGTTACTTACGGCCCTTATATTTCCTTCATCATTCGTCCTCTTAAGGGGCATTTTATTATTCAATGTTTATACAAGATCATCGTAAAGGATCGTGTACTACTCTGCGGCCATCTTTTTTTCGTTAATGAATTACGAACTCTCTCACTTCCTACCTCACGCTCAAAACGAAGACGTTAGACGCTCGCAAGCTATCGCAGAAAACGTTACCGAACGGTCAGGAATACAAATCAAAGTGCCGTTAACGACTGAAGTTCGACGCTCGCACTCTGTTTAACGTAACGTCTGTTCGGGAATCGGACCCCAGTATCTGTTTGGGAACCAAATGTCGTTCGATGAACAAGGATTTCATTTTTCTGACGAATTCATCTGATTTCCGCTGTATATCCTCCTTTGAGGTGCAGGTCTTTGACACTTTATGAGTAATTGATCACGAGACGATCCTGGGGGTCGATTCCCGAAAAGACGTTAGCTTGATCACGCATACGACTCTCTAGCGTTGGAAGAGGTCGCGAGGTTAGCGAAAATAGTATTGCTGATACATCACGTCTTGGCGCTGGTGCTCGTTAGGTTAAAATATTCAATCAGTATACCTTGTGTAGAGGCTATAACTTTTCAGCCAATCAGATTGCGAGATTCCGGCCTGATTCAATTATCGATTGATCGAACGTATTAAATAATCGATCAGCGAAATCAAAGTTTAAGGCAATGACATCAGAACTCGAAAAGAAAATAACAAACAAACGAGTTATAAACTTAGAGATGAACAAAATAAAAAAAAATTATTGAATTTACGGAAAACAATCCATATTTGATTGCTGGAACACCTTTTATTATGAAAGAAAGGTGAAGAGAACTTGTGGCATGAATTGACGAAACTTCTAAAATCTGGAATTTCTCCAGGATTTTCAGTTTCGGGGTGTAAAGTCAAAATTGAAAGGGTGTAAGTGGAGTTTTGCACAGCTTTTATCGATTTTTGACGGTTAAAATCTTAAAGATGGCGGGTGTTGTCGATAATTTAGGGATAGACTGACGGAGGTTTCTGACGGAATCAGTTCTAAATTGCACGGGCAGTGGTTGTAAGTCTGAAAGCATTATAGAAATGTATCTACTTAGGTTGTATTTTCCGGCTAAAAATTAATAGTAAATAGCTGGTAACAGTGCAATTCTGAGGCTGACATGTGTCGTTAAAAGTTTTACATTTGATCTTGATTTGCGTCGGTTGATATCAATCTAACTCATGTTTCGGGTAAACTCGCCTTTTGAGACAATTTTAAATTCACTAGATACAGGGTGGTAAGGAACTCCACCGAAAAACTTTGGGAGGTGATTCAAGACAGTGAAACAAGAAAAAAGTCCTCTTGAACTTGTGTCCAGGACAGATAGTTTCGGAGCTACAAGGTGCCGAAAGCATGGGAAAATGAACTTCAGAGGCCAATAGTTCAACAACTATACAACGTAGAGAGTGCGGTTTAAAAATTAACTTAAGAAGTCATACCTACTCTATTCAAAATGCATGTTTGAGAACTCTGCAATGCGTGCGCAAGGGATTACCCAAAGAAACGTAGGGAGTCCCGGATAATCTGTCAAGTAAAGAGACGTCACACGAGGCGTGAATGGATAGGTTTCCCGCCTGGTAACCATAAGTCGTTGTACCATGGCGAGATCTCAAACAGATACGAAATGGTGGACACTGTCATAGCCGCTATGTGTGGTTGCATAACCACCAGGTACTGATAGAAACCAACAAGGAAGTTGTGGAGATGAAGTGTAGTGAATACACTTCGGGAAGTGATGCCGCAACTGAAAATAAGGAAACAAATCCATAGGAACATAGGTCGAAAACTACGGCGCGTGCCAGCAGGAACCGTGCGAAAGAGCGCCGCACACCGTCGGCGAAGTAGAATATCTCTCGAACGAATAGAGATATTGACGTCGGTCCAAAAAAGGGAAAGAAAATCATACCGAAGGGAAACGATGGTGCAAACCGAATGGAGCAGATGGAACTGCGTAAGGGGACTCCACACAGAAAGAAGGGGATTCACCAAAGCAGACGCGCTAGGGGCATGGAAAAGTGCAACAGACGGATATACTATGACGTGTTACGTATGGCTTACGTACGAACAATGGGGTGAGAGCTGGAACATGGGGATTCCCCACTGCAGCGTCGGAGAGCAATGCAAAGGAACACCGCCGGACATAGTGTGTTGGTCCGACAGTACCGCAACAAGCAGAGTAGGCGCTATGCTAGTTACCGGGGCGATACTCAACGTGGACGATATCGCTCTCCAGGGGACGTTTGCGTGTCCGAATGGGGTGCTGGAACAAAACAAAACGAGGTGAGTGGGGGACCATAGACTATTAAGGTGCGTGCGAGATTGTATGACCTGTTCGGGTGGGGGGAGGCACACAAACGTTCCTTTCAGTGTATGATGATTAACAAACCTTCAGCCAGCTTGGGGCGTCATCCCTTGACCCAGTTCGTGGCTCGGTCTACGGCCGTGATTGCATGCGGCACACACTAAGCAAGGCGTATTGTAAGAATTGAAACCTTTTTGCTCAATATTTGTTTTTTCTTTCTAGTTGCCTTATTAATTAATATTTTTGTCACAAAATTTCAGCAAATATTCGGTTTTTCATTCTTTACAAGTAAAACAATTAATCGAACACCAGAATCCAAGGAGAAAAATATTATTTGTTAAAAACTGTCAAATAAAGACATGCGAAAAAAAATTTTGAGTATGAGAGTACATATAATGATAGAATCGAAACTCTAGCAATTGCGTAAATAAATGAGGCGCCTAGAATCAAACCCCGCCAAATCAATTTTTCATAAAAATTGAATTATACATCCTATCCTATAGTTTTAAACATGCTGAATTCAAAGAAAACGGTATTTCGTAGCTAAACCCGCCACATCCTACTGTAAAATAATGTTGAAAATGTGGCTTAGTTTCAAAATCTGCCAGATCCGAACAGAGCTAGACCATGCTTGGTTTCAAACTCCGCCACATCCAAGGCAGCCAATGAGAGTGCCCGGCTCAGTCATGTGACTTCCCAGAATGCACAGCGAATTATTTACTTCACCGGCACTTGTCACTCAGTCTCCTGCTCTGCCTGGGTGGATTGCAAACGTAACTAACTTTGCTTTTGTGTTCAGTTTATAAAGTTTTAAATTTAAAAAAAGAATTTCAGTTTGTTATCGTTACAAAAGTTCCTGTAATTACTATTCTTTTGACATGGAGGATGCTGTAGGGACTAATCCGACGCCTTGTTCCGGAAAACAAGCAAGAAAGAAGACCCCGAACAATCAGGAATGGAAACACGAGAAGAAGCGCAAACAGCTGTAAGTATTCGAATTCATTTATTTGTTGTTAAAATTTGCTAGGAAGTTTTCTTTAATGTTTTGTTATAGTACGGTGCTTCAAAGCGGTCTTAGGGTTTTTCGTAAACCTAAAGACTCATACAGACGTTTGTATTTTTCATATACTCATCAACTGAACCTCCAGGCGTTCTATGTTGCAACCATAAGAAAGGAAATGCTTATAGATGGGATAATCTTCCCTCATGGACATTTCGAAGTTTCATTCAGTATTTTACTCCTCTAAAGATAAAATCCAACAAGACAATTTCATTCTTAAGCGTACCAACGAAAAGACAAAGACCTACTGATAACAGTCGATTGGAAAAGAACCTTACATTCGTATTCTTCTTTAGAAAACGAGATGATTCTCAAGTCCGAATTTGCCGGGAAGCGTTTTTGAAAATTCTAGGTTTAAAAACAGACAGGGTATTAAGTGTAATGAAGAGACACCATAAAAGTGGTGGCAATGTTGCTACCGAAACTAGAGGGGGAACAAGAAGCTTGAAAAGTTTGCTACCCGAAAAGCCAAAATCATGGAGTTTCTACAAAAATTGCACGTACTTGAGTCACATTATAACAGACACCGAGCAACTTACAGGAAATACCTTTCAGCAGATCTTAACATTAAACTGCTATGTGCAATGTACAATGAGTTTCTTGATTTAGAATTTACAGTCAAAGAGTCCTACTTTCGACAAGTTATAAATACTAACTTCAACTTTGGCTTTG
>JAGDQP010071983.1:0-10569 GCA_022664845.1 Lepisma saccharinum | reverse complement strand
GTTTCTATGTTCCAATTGCGCGGTCCCCTGAAGTTTACTAATACTTACGTTGATATTATGGGAGACTTGCTGATAAAATACAGTACTGTACAAAATAAGGTGTGAAATGTTTGCCTCGTAATAAATATTCAACATACTTTACACGGCTGGGCCATAAGTCTTGTTAGGACAGTCGAATAAAAAAAAACACTATACAGACAGGAATGAAATGTTTCTGAACATGTTATAGGCGAGGGGGAAATGTTGCGAACAATACAACGTTTCCGGCGGCCATCTTGAATTCAACTTGAAAATTTCAAAAGGCAACACGGCCGTGCGATACATCAAATTACATCCTTTTGCAACGAGAAATTGAATGATGCAGCGCAATTTACGATAACTATAACCGTGTTGAACTTATGAATTAAATTAGGATAGGTTTTTGAACTCGGCGGGTTGTTTCGAGAGAAAGAAAAAAACGTGCAATACACATCTTGTAACACAACAACAAACACATTGATAAATATGGAGAACAGCATTGAACCACAAGGAGCACAATCACAATCACAGAACATGCTTCACATGGACGCCGTTATCTTTTAAGTGTTTCTGCAAACGTCGGCTTGCGCTCTACGAAGCACGTCAGGTGATAGTGGTGCAAGTATTACTTGCCTTTACAATGTGTGTTCCAATGCTGCTCATGATGTCCAATTGTCAGTGTTAATATGTACTTCCATTCTGCATGAACAATGGTCAATACATCAAGCTGGATAGAGGCCATGGCTGCACGGATTCTACTCGTACGGTGCTAAAGATCTCTTATCAGGTTTCTTGGCTGATTAAACCATCGTCTTCACGAAACCCCTTCGATAAAAATCTTCAAGCGTTAGATCAAGAGATCGTGGTGTCCACTCGACAGGTCATCTGCGTCCAATTCATGCCCCGGGAAATAATTGATCCTGGTAAAAGACCGTACATGTGTTCCATAATGAAGCGGAGTCCCGGCCTGTTGCAAACAGGTAAAATTATCTTCGAAAGCACATCTGTCTGCAGTAATTGGATATAACCGTATGCTCTTTGAATCCTCTCAATGAAAGTGGGTGCCACAATTTGTATTCCTCAAATCCAATTCCATACCGTTATCGTCTGTGAACCTACCATCGTGATGGGATCAATTCAGTGTGGATTAGCATCAGATCAATACAGATGGTCTTGCTTATTAACTTCTCCGTTCACGTAAACGTTGGCTTCGTATCCAAAACGTATCTGTTGTGCGAATGCGAACCCCAGTGTTTCTTAAATTGGTTGGCCCATTCTGCAAATTATAACCAATGATCAAGGTCGTCTTCAATCAGCTGCTCCAATCTTGTAACTTGTACGAGTGATGCTTGTTTCTTTTTCCATTGTTATTATAAATGTACGACTCACGCCATTTTCCATGGACAGATGACATGTGATTTTCTGGGCTTTTCATAAAGGACGCCGACCCATTGCTGTTGTTATTGCTTCGTTCACAGCCGTTTTAGGTCTAACCTTCAGGGGCATATCTTCAACAGTTCCTGTATTGCTGATGTATTTGGATAGGAATTTAGGAATTTTGTTGAGTTAGATATTATTGCTCTCAGAATGGCAATGGTCGAAATCATCTGCAATGGTACACAATTCGTTCACCCGACATCAGAACAATCTTTATGCCTTTAGCTTTCGTGAGGACCATCTTCAATTAGTGAGCCTGAAACTAACAATAACAGTATAAGAATTACAAATTTCAAAATCCGTTAGATAGAGACAAAAGCTTACAACAATTTACAATTTACATGGACATTTTAATGCTACTTGATAAGACACATACGTTGCTTCCTATTTAAAATTTTAAAGTTGAATCGAAGATGGCTTATTTGAAGATTTCCAGTAATTGATTACGGATACTGCTTTTTTACCGACGGCTATCGCTCTAATCATGTTATTTTTCTAGTTTCGTGTACAGAATCTTTTGTTATGGTTTTATTTTCAAGTCGTGTTACACGTTATTATTCATTCTTACCCAGTTATTTCTCAGGTCACATCTCATAGAAGGTTGTAAACCACGCATTATTAGTATCTCCCCCGCTTCAAGCAGTTCGCTTTCCATAATATTAGAGGTTGCGTTTGGATAGTTTTGTTGGTGCTGCATGGTAGTGCCATTGTTTATATATAGCAATGACTACTGTCGGATAATACGCAGGTTATTCATTTATGGAATTCCTTCGCCGGTTTATGCTAAATCAGGCGTTTAAGGTATTGGATACTTTTGAAACCCGTACTAGTATTTACATTTTTCATGGTTTTTCGTGTAATTATCTTTTTAGCTGATATATGTTCCGCATTTGCTTTCATTTACCCTCACCTCCCCACATTCGTGTGGCGTGCGTATAGCGAACAAATTTTATCTTTGATTTCTTACGCTCCATGGTACCTATTAGTTTGCGTTTTCCCTAAAATTTTGTCACAGTCATTTTTAAAATTTTCTTTGCATAGACCTTAATAATTTAAATAACATTAATAATAATTTATATGGACTTCTTTTTTTCTTCGTACAAATATCGTTTTGGAATTACTGAAAACAAAAGTATTTTTTTCATAAACTTTATTCATTCCTTGTTTTCATGGACCGGAAATCACAAGATAACAGGACACTTTATGTTCCCTGTCTACGTAAGTTGGTTACTAGTACTTCCTGTATGTTCTATTATAACACACTCGCTATTTTCTGCATCCTAAAGTTTATTTCATTTCTGCGTGCATACTTACGTCATATTCTTCTTTTTGAAACGATTGTTTTCTTTCCTGTTAGAAGCGCGTCATCTCAACTAATCAACTTTCCCCTTGGAATAGCGGACTAGTAACTTGCTTATAATACAAATATTTCGGTTGGTCTCCATATAGAATATTTATTTCACCATATTTTTTGTCGAACCGTGGCACTATTCCGAACGTTTCGTCTAGATTGATTGTTTGTTTTTATTGAAGTCTCCCTACCTACCTTTTCCCGATTCCGCCTTAGTTTATAAACAAAATATCCTAGTAACCACGCTTCAGCATATTACTCTTTGAAGGTCGTTTGATAATTGGATTGTTACTCATAGAACAGCGTTTGTGTCGTCGCTTTAGGTAAATAACCTGTAGTAAACATAAAAAAAAGTAAGAGTTCCACACAAAAATTGCAACTTCCCAAATCCAAATATATTATAGTTTTTTAGGCCTAGAATCGTAAATTGTGCATAAATACAATATTGTTTTATGTAATTAGAGGTCTTTCTTTTCAGATAAATAAACACCGTCCAAATTACGCAATTACTTTCCCCTTTAAGAAGAAAAGCAGAGAACAGTCCAATTCAGGGGCGGATCCAGACTGGAATTTGGTGGGGGGTCGCACAACATTGAGAAAATTAAGAGCTAAAACTCTGGGATGGGTCTTATTTTACTATTAAAATTTTAAAAAATGTTTCCTCTTCTGGGGGGTAATCACCCTCCCGGGGTACGCCACTGCAGCTGGAAGAGCTTTCATAGAAGCATACAATGTAATTAACCTCAAGATAGAATGAGAATGAAATTACTGATTGGCATTTGGCAACATTGGTGCCCACAGGAAACTAGACATGCTTCTGATTTTAGGCAATTTTCCTTAGGTTTCAGGTTTTTTGGCACAAAATTACCTACTTTAATGTTGTCTTGCCCCCCTGAAAAATCTTACCTTCACTAAAAAATCCTACTTGCGCCCATGACTGGCAATTGAGAAAATCATAGCAGCTACAAAGCCTTGTCCTTGTATCAGCTCTAGTTTTCTTAAGGGGATTTAATTGAATGACGTAGACAGTGTCGGCGACGACGATTAGAGGATAAAAGTGCGGGGTAACTGGTAAAAGTGGGGGGCAAGAAGGAAAAACTTTACATTTCCATATAAAATCATATAGATTTAAAGGTCAATTCAAAAATGTGGCGGGGTAATAGTCCCTTTAATTCTAACCGCCACCCACGATCGTAGAGTTTTAACAAAAGTCATTCTTTGAATCTACATTCCAATTATCAACTAGTTAAAATCTTCCCGTTAGCTTCTTTCGCTGATTTTTCACCGCTAAAATATCATTTAAAACTTGCAAAGTTACCGCGAAAACTGTTAAATACCCATACTAAAACACTCCACATTTTAAAATATGACGCTACTGTAAAAATAAATAAACAGGTAATTTTAAAATCCACCTACAATATAAATATAATTAAAACTGAGAGCTAAGCAAGTTTTGTTTGTATTTTACATATAAAATCATGGCGGTGAATATGGGCAAAATATGTTATTGCTTGAAAGGAAAAACCGAAGTCACTTTTATTTTCATTTAGGTATAAAATTATGGTGAAAAAAAAAGATTGAAAATGGAAAACCAAACCATTTTGTTTTCATGCAGGTATAAAATCATGGGGGGATCAAAATATGTACCTTGCCCCCACTAAAAATCGTGGGGGAAACTGGCCCCTCTGTCCCAAGGCTCCTACGCCCCTGATTAGGGAGGTCGTGAATTAGATTCAGCTGCCGACCAATCTGACAGAGTTTTCGAGGGTTTTCCTCAGTTACACCAGGCAAATGCCGAAATGGTACCTTGACATAGACCCGGCCAACACCTTCCCGAATTATTTTCTCTCTTCTATCCGTACAAGATTCTTAGATACCTAAAGGCCATAAATAAAAAATTAAATTCCTATTCAATATAAATTGAGGAGTTAGATGGAATAAGGGCGTAAGATAAGTTACGCCCTTTTCCCATCAAATGTACAATTAACTTCTATCATGCTAAGATAACCCTCTGTCAAAATTTCAACTCAATATCTAGACGTCAGGACAGCTATTTGAATTAGGTGCGACACCAGCCAAAACAATATATCTTGAAAGAATATTAACACTTAGCACTTGCTAATACGATGTGTTTCTCTCCAAATGCAAAAGTAAAGCTGTGTGTCTTACTATGATAACTTTTTCCCAGTGTATCTCACAAAACCAAGAAGAAAATGCTGAAGGGGAAGACCTTTCACATGACAGTGAGAGTGACTTAAGGAAACAGTGAAATCAGAAGAATTTGAAGTAGTATTGTTGTTAACTTTTCTCGAATATTTAGTTTAAGCTTCTAACAGTCAATACAAAAAACAGATTTTAGTAAATTATTCATTATTTATAAAAGAAACGAGGCTTTCAATTTAAAGAAGAATTGTCATGCTAGTGGTTTGATGGAAAAGGGGCTGTAGCGTACATTTTGTAGTTTCGCTACACCTTTATTCCTCCAAAATTTGTTGGTTATTTTTCATTGTCGTTTTTAGTGAATTTTTGATTTATATTTTGTGTAAAGATTTATATGAAACAAGAGTTGAGATAGTGATGTTCGACAGAGCCGCCTGACGGCAAAAAATGTAATTAAAAGTGTGCATGACGATGTGAGAGACCTCGAGTCCGCATAATTACTTGTGAACTACTAGGGAAAAGGTGTGTTCGATTTTGATATAGATATAGTATATTGGTTACGAAATAGAGTGTATCGTAATACTATTTATGAAGTCTATGGATTCCTAATTACCATCCTTGTGGGATTTCCAGATCATCGTTTCTCGTGTACATATTCGTCGAGATTTATTGCTGAGAATCATCAGTTTTGCGCATACTTTGGTAAGTGTTATTTTCCACATGTTGGAATTGCGTCGGGTTATGTAAATTCATCGTGTGTGAGAGAGAGAGTTATTTCGGGTGAAGTTTGTTCTAGAAGTCATCAATATTCATCGTGGAAATTAATGCATGAATTCGTAGTATTGAGATCGCTTTTGTATGAACTTGAGCATAGATTCGATCGTAGAGTGTTGAGTTTTGTATCGCTTGTATCTATAACCATCGTAGTGTATTTCTTGATAATATTGTTTCTAAAGTGTTCTGATTATCTTTTTGATTCATATTTCCTCGATATCAGAAGGAATTATTTGAAAATTCCAATTTTCACCTTTGGTCGTGACCACGTGGTAGGGTTGATTGACGGCAGCGGGCATCGAAACCATTACCTTTTATCTTCGAGTATATTCGCGAAATTTGATTCAGTATTTAGTATACGTTTACGTCTTCGAGTTCTTGGTAGATTCCTTTTTCTGGTTCGTGGATTTTTTTCGTGGAAGAGTGAAAACCACAAGAGAGAGAGATAGGAATCCAAGTAATAAATTTGAAATACAGAGTTGGATACATTGATTATCCGGCATTCCTGTGTAATTATTTGCGAATTAGTTCTATATTTATTTAATAGTGTATTTATCGTGTATATTTAAATATGTCATAATTTCTATGATTCGTTCAAGTGATCTGTTAACTCTGATTACAACCTATAGTGCGATAGGTTCCATTTGTATGAAAATTGTGAAATTCTGTGAATCTGACCAAATTGTTAGATCACATTATTTCTTTATGGAAAATGAATTCTAGTTTTGTTTTTGCAGTTAATATTCAACTTTCTTACCTATAGTAGAAGCTTTAATTGTGGGGTCTCTTAGAGGATCCTCCCCTTTGTATCAACTACTCTTGTCGGCTATTCTTATTATAGTGAGTTGCTGGATATTTTCTGTGAGAGGATATTTTCCTCGAACCGGAAATAACTGGGGACTTATATTGGTAGGGGGGCTGTCAGGGGAAGAGTTGTTACAGGGCGTAAACCACCACTTGCTTTTAGACAAATATTTCTAAACGAAAAGCGGAATTAAACGTTCTAAACGTACGTTTCTGTTCTTTAAGATGTTAATTCCCAAAAACGATGTGAAAATTCCACATTTCATGCAAGAAAAACGCTACTTAATTTTCAACATCATTTTTTTCAAAATGCCTATTTCAGACTTACGCCCTTATTCCATCAAACTCCTCAATTATTAAAATGTGCATGTGTAGGCTACATATTAATTGATTAAACTTCTTGCTGGCAGTTCTTGGCAGTTAAAACATTGTTTTTAAGTTCATAATATAAGCGCCCTGTTTTGTCTCTTTTTTTTTAAATGTCTAAAATTATAAGATTATTCCGTATTTGTGTTTCAAAAATCTGGTCACCTTTTAATGCAACTAAATTTTGTCCCCAATAGAGAGGGATGTTATTACTCTAAATGTATGTTTGAAAGAAGTAGTAAACGTTTTGACTATTTCATCAATCATCAAACCCATCTCCTCGCCTGAATTTTTAAGAGCGGACAGAGGACTGCATTGTCGAGGTTTCGCGAAGTTGTTCTGTTCCAAAGATAGCCGAAGTCTGCTCATATTTTAATCCCTAGATATACGTTTCCTTATATACACGATATTCTCATTTGAGGCTAAAGCGCGTTTACGCGCACGCAAGCGTGTGTGTATGGAAAGTTATTTAAACTAAAACTTTTACAACATTTAATGCCGTCTCTTGTGGTCTGTTTACAACACCAAGGATGATTTCGATCAGTTTCTTTGGAGGATTATTTAATATTTTGTTTATATCGTGCATATCCCATACACAATAGGGCATTAGCGATGTGAGCGCAGGTGCCTACAATTATTGCTCGTGGATTACATATATAACGGGAGACAGTTTGGCAATGCAACGTTTGTTGGCTGAGGTCACACTTCACTCACTTGTCCGCGTTCTTCACTTGGCACTTGACTTTCCCATAACAAGCGTCTCACGGTTTATTGCTGATTTATTTTATTTTATTTATTTATTTTTTTTACGAATGCTACATTTACGAATAAACACTTGGTTCTTCAATACGTCCGACAAGCCCTGGTGTTCAAATAATGTATGTGAATTACATTATTTTAAAATTAGAAATTAACGTGTGACCTAAAGTCACCGGAGAACTACGGGACGCTTGGCGGGCAGGATAGGTGAATCTAGCGCGAACTCGAGTCAAAAAGTGCTGCATTGCGTTGCCAAACGTATTCCCTGTATAATGAGATATATTGAGATGTATTGCAATAGTGGCGTAAATAGAAACCCTTTCGTGCATTTTTAACGAAACAACATTTAGTTTTACTAAACCTAAACAAGAAATTCATAAGGTGTACTATGTAGTGAATATTCATGATGCAGAAGAAAAAATCGTCAATAAAACATTTTTTTTTTTGCCTCGTGGAAAATGTTTTTCCCGACCTTTAAATCACACGTTGCATCACGTACAAGAACACGAATCGTAATAAATTTGCTTTGATATTATCAAGAAAAAAATGGCGATAAATATAATTCAACGTTATGCAAAGATTTCTCAGTGTTCACCATTTAAGCATATATTTTTACTCGTAATTTTGAAATTATTAATTTTTTGGCTTTTAGCCCATTGAGACTTTTGTTCCCTTGGTTTCATTCCACAACATATTAAAATTAAAGCAATTTGACCAGAAGCCATTTCTCATAAGTTTTGTGCGGGGTCCTTTAAGAAGACACTTTTATAATTATGCCCTACCCCAGGGAAGTTAACTCCTTGAAACCTACAAGCAATGTCCTAAGTATTTCCTCTGACTGAGTCAATTACAAGAAGACAACTTGTTCTCAAAGGACGTACAGAAAACAGATAATCCGTAATATCTCGCCAGCGTATATATCTGATGACGTTGAATTGCAAGACAGATAAAAATTATTAAGGAATATGATAAAGATGAAATAATATTTGTAAAAGACCCACAAGCTATCTGGTGCTTCTTGGATTCTACAGTACTTCCAGTGCGGTAGTGATGTTCCGCTACTCTACTTTTTGTAATTATGAAACACCGTCTTCCCTTGTGGTGTTCAGAAACGCCAGACTATTTAAACTTACTTCCCCAAGAAACAACAGTGTTTTCGGAACTATCTTCAAAAACAATTTCTTACAACTCAACAGTGAAACCAGTGTGTTCATTGAAATTTTGTGGCTTGAGTTAACTGTTTCAACATTAAAAAGTGTACTCATAGTGAACAATCAGTGTTTCGGCGAAGATAAAATACAGTAGAACTCTGTTATAATGACATCAAAAGGACCTGAAAAATAGTGTCGTTATAACCAAGTGTCGTTGTAACCACGTTTTATGCTATCAGGCGAGTAAGATGGAAAATGATACAGAACAAACTTAATTAGGCCTAGTTTAGATTGTATTCACTTGAAAACCTGGCATTAACAGTGCAAGTCAATACACAACATAAAGTACACTACGTTATTAAAGTTCAGCCGTGTAAGATAGTAAAGATGCCATATCGTAAAACAGAGTACTGTATTAAATTTCACGGAACAGCAAAATTAACTTGACTAAATTCACGACAAAAATAAGCTTTTCACCTTCCATTCTCTGAATCACGTATAGTTTCAACTGTTTCTTGCAAGGTTAAAGCTTTTCTTTTGTCTAGCTATGCTGAACCTTTAAACTAGTGAAGGTAGTACTACTACTGATCACCCGAGGGTGACAATGGAGTGTGGAGCTTCCCTGTAACCGTTTCCGAAGGTCATTGACAGAAAAGGAAGGGTAAAGAAACTCTGGACACAGCCTTGAGTTCTCAAAATCAAGCTGCAATAGATTTAAAAAAACACTATACCTTATCTTTAGCCTATGTCTTTGTTTCCAGTGTTCCCTTACTTGAAGCGCCCCTCTTTCCCCCGCACTCAGGTACTCATAGTGAAACCTAACAGTGTTGTTTAAAACTAAGAAGGAATGATCTATAAAGGAGAGAGAATGGGAGAAGGAAATTTCATTTCTTTCATTTAAAGATTGGCAATATGATTTTCCTCTCTTCCGCAGCTGAAGTGGTTCGGATAAGATAATTTATGACTGAAGCGATTTGTTTTTAGATCAGGAATCTCGAAAAAAAATAGCCCGAAGGGACGAGACAAACAGGTTCTTGGAAAACCGTACTGTAAACTGGGGTTTGAATTGACATTATATGCGAAGTTGACGCATTTATGTTTGTCGCTTTAAGCGAGGTTAAAAAAACATTCCTTAAGAAAAATATGTTGGTACTACAGAAAACATGACGCTATAGGCGAGGGGTCGCCACAACCGATGTCGTTATAAACGAGTTACACTGTATTTAAGAGTAACCAAATGGATTTCGTTATTTCTGTTTGGTTTTATATTTCCGCGTTGTTTTCTTTTTCTTGTTTGTTTGTTAAATCACTTCCGGTTTTAAGGGTATATGATGTTCCGATAAAGCTTTTCTAAAGTACGAGATGAATCATGATTAAAGATCTAAAGGACTGCCTCTAAAGTGATGCAAAGATCTTCCTTTAAATGATTTTGTTAAATTTTGTATTTTATAGTAATATGCCAACAAATTGAACTTTTGTAAACGTAACTTGGTAGTTCGATAGGTAATTTGGTTAAATGATAACTGAAAAAATAAATGATTATTAACAGAATGTCTAGTTTTTTTTACGACGATTAATGTCAAGTATCAAGCTTGAAATTATTTTTAAAAATTTAGACTTATATGTAAGATATATTTAGCATTTACATAACCCCTATAGCTTCTAGGATTAAATATCTCTTTTCTGTAATCATGTCATTTCAAATTTTTAATTCTGACTCAGTAGCAAAAAAATAAAATTTGAATACTC
>JAGDQP010071980.1:0-10569 GCA_022664845.1 Lepisma saccharinum | reverse complement strand
AGATGCCGTTGCGACACATTGTCATTGGTTTAATAATCGCTATTGCTATCTTGTTGGGCTAGGCACTTTCAGCTTTTGAGCGAGTCAAAGTGACAATATTAATCTCAGTGATTCCAAAAACTATGAATTTGACACTAATATTGGTAGTTTTCGATTATTAAAATCTAAAATGACACCCCATTCCCCATGCTTTTCTTATGGAGACTTTCCACCCCCATATCTCAGTCCTGGGTGACCTAGAGACCTGGAACTTTCTATTTGGAGCATGTCTCCGACAGCTTTAGAACATGTTGAAATTAATGATTCTATCTATAGTGAACAGACACGTTAGGGTAGGTGTCCCAATATCGCCCATGTTGCTAATATCGCCCATGTTGCTAATATCGCCTATGTGTGTTTCCAAGCTACTACTGTATTTGCACTATCTAAGTTTATGTAGTTATCATAAAGGCCTGGGGCTTTGTGAAAAGTAGCTTTAGCGGGGAGCTTCCTATCAGTTATAGCAAATACAACATGGCGTCTGAATTTTTTTGAGGTTGTGAAGAACATTTTTTGGTCTCCAATCACTCCAGGGAATGACCAGGTAAATGTTTCCAAATCATAATTTCGAGTAGATCACTTGAAAGTGCATTAAATTAGGATTCTAAAGGTGTTATTCATTTCGGAATAAAGCTGCGTTTATTAAAGAGTGTTTCTTATATATTTCTTATTTCGTATTCTAAACAATGTTTTCATTAAAAATATTTCGTTTTTAAACAGTTGCATGTGATCAGAACAATTCTAATTGATATGGGAAAACCATTGTTTGTTTTGTATTCTGAACACCAAAAAAAGTGGGTTTTGGAATAATGTATTTCTGTCTTCGGTTATTTATGTTCCTACTACAACTAAACGCTAAATTTGTCGAACTAAAATAGTTATTGTCTGTATTGCCTGTCCGTCACTTGAAAGCAGCATAAATTAAATGACTTTGTGGGAGAAACAATGAGCTATCATGTTAGTTTTTTGTTGACTCACCTCATTAACAACTATTGATCCTATAGTTTGTATTCCATAAACAAAATACGGAACATTTTAGCGTTTCGACAAACGTTTTTGGGACACCGGGACAAAACTCTGAGAAATCGACGATCCCGTATTTTACGGGATGTACGACCTAACGTGGGGCCCCTAAACTGCTCTTCCAGCCGGGGCCCCGGGGGTCCCAGTTCGCCACTGGATATTAATGTAATCTCAACCGCGGGAACTTAAAAAACGAGATGTCATCGTTACCAAAAAGGAAAGTATTATTATGATATATGATTCTGTGTCTATGTGTAGATTTAGGTTTTGTGCATTTCCCGAAAGTGATTATCTTTGAATATTAACCTGGATTAGGTTTTTTATATGATGTCGCATGCCTTGTGATATTGGTGATAATAATGTTTGTTTAGTGCATGCCACTGTTTTCGGGTAGCGCTGTTGAAACGTATTGTGTATGCGTATGTAGATGTTGGTTTGTTTCTGTCAGCAGGATTGTATTTGTAATAAAGCACTAATAGTATATTTACTGAAAAACTATTAATTTGGTTTGAATATAAGAGTAATTCCTCGTAAATCGGGCCAGAGGCAAAAGGAACAAGGCAACAAAAATACTCTCCATAAGACAAGTCAAGAAGAAAAACGATCCAGGAGAGAATTTTATTGACTGAATGAGATTATAATCAATCTCGAAAGCCATATAAACCAGAAAAGAAAGCTGAATTATCTGATATGATACTTCTTGCTAATAGGCCAGTCGAATTAGGATTCTCGTATATGGTGCTCGTGGACATAATTAGTAATGAATTTTTCTCTTCGCAGGATTGTTGTAATATTGGTCCTAATCAACATACTAAAAGTCCTGAATGATCCGCCTTGTGTTAACTCCGCCATCTTGGAAAATGGCGGACGATCACATCTTCATTCGGTTTTCGGCTAATTTCTCAAAAACTGTTAATTTTAGAAAGAAAATGAACTAGACCAATTTGAAAGAGCAGAACATTTTCTATTAGATAGAGCTTTTACATTTCTCTCAAAAGGTAAATTCTTAAAAGGTAAAGGTAAATTTATTATCTAAAAAATATGGCCACTTTTCGGATCATGAAATTATCAATTTGCTGAAAATTGTCACTTTTGCAGGATTATTGAAATGTTTTTGGGATTAATTGATCATTATTCAACTCTTAAAGTAAAGTCCATATTTTTAGAGACCCGAAGGATCATCGCAGACCACTAGGCGTTTTGGTGAGATGACGAGTGATCAGCACATCGGCTGTCCTCGCCGCTTTTTTGTGGCTTTCTTGATCTCAGTTTGTTACTAATTTGAATACAATGTATAATTTATTATTTCTAGCATGCATTGGTAAAGAATGGCTTTAGGGAGGAAGGTAGATATTGTTCATATCAACGTAGATACTGGTGATGGTCATAATGCATTTCATTGCAGGGGAGGAATTAAGTGCGTCACGCCTTCAACAGCTGTGAAGAAATGTTCACCCATGGTGAGGTAAAAATCTACATTATCATTAGAAACCCTTGAATCTATTCAAAGTATACCAATAAAGAATTTTCGCAGGGATATAGACGAGGGTTTCCGAGCAATGGTCGTGCAAGATATACACGCTTTTCATCCAACTGAATCAGATAATCCGGTGACTGATTGTAGTGACGTGCTTTGGATGTGTGGTAAGTGGCTAAATACTCCCGGGCTGCCATTTTGGAGTGGTTTTATGGCGAAGATAACGGAACGTATACCTTATGAAGTTACCAAAGTCCAATTCTACCATTTGTGCATATGCCAGCAAGCAATTACGAAACCATAAACAGTGTTCTTCACTACGCTTCCAAAGTGTCCCAAGAAACAAAGCAAAAACATTGTCTTGTGACGTTCGATCAGCCACTATACGCGAAAGCATGCGATATCGTAGCTTCCTCTTCAGATTTATCTAACATCACAGTGCAGCTTGGAGGTTTCCATATGTTAATGTCTTTCATGGGCGCCATCGGACACATCATGTCAGGCAGCGATTTGAAGGAGTTATGGGCCACTGTTTATGCTACAAATTCAATTGATAAAATGATATTTGGTCACCACTACGCAAGGGCTGTTCGAGCTCATTTGTTAACACAAAGAGCATTGGCACATACTTTGCTGAACAGTGTAGACATTCCCGATGAGATGAAAGTAGAAATATCAAACATTGCCAAAGAAGCTTTCAATGGATTATGTACTTACGAATCCATTAATTGCTCTGCAGTAGTTAAGGATCTTTTAAACGAGTTTCAAGATTGCCTTACATCAACAGCTGAAAAAGGACAAACTTTAAAACTTTGGATACAATACTTCCATATGGTGACTATTCTAAAGAACTTCATAAAGGCAGAAAGGATGAGTGATTGGGATCTACACTTGATATGTGTGAAACAAATGATGTCGTTCTTCCACGTTGCTGGCCACTTAGCATATGCGAAATCTTGTCAAATGTACTTTCAACATATGAGCATTCTTCATACAAAGTTAACCGAAGCGGAGATGGAAGCATTCATGAGAAGTTTTGCAGTCAGAAGAACAGACAAATTGTGGGCTGGGCTATGGACCGATATGACTATTGAACAGACGCTTATGAGAACCATGAAAACTGTTGGAGGTCTGAGTCGAGGAAGAGGAGTGTCAGAAAGTGTTGTGTCAAAATGGCAGTATCATCTGAGGCGGTTGAAAACTTCGAGGAATTTTGCAATGTAAGGTCGGTCACAGTGAGCCAACATGTTGATCTCGAAAAAAACAAGAATAGAAAAGGACGATTAAGATACGAAGATATTTGTGATCTGGCTTGAAATACACTATCCATTTGTGTGGAACGCAAGGAATTATTTGATTTGAATATTATCCTTATCGACAGGTGTCAGTGCAGATGATACCATCAACTGCCACAGAAGTGTGGAAATAGGAAAAGCTATAATGAAAAGCTTAGTAGGTCAGAACTTCCAGAACTTGAAATTAAAAAGGAAAGACAAAGTGATTCCATTAAGCTCAATGACCCATAATACTGTAAGACTTTATGAAAAAGTTGTGCCTGTAAATACGAATTTGATGTTCCAAAGAATCATAAAAAGAGTTCACGACGACAGACAACTGAAGAACTGGAATTGTTTTAACTATTAAATTTCCTCCTTACCACGATCGCTATTTGATGAACGAGGAATGAGATCTTTTCATGTTTGACACAATGGATCCACAGACACTGCACCCTTACGAATGTAAATTTGTTGTTGATGGTGGTTTTATAATTCACCGTGTGCTATGGCCTCGTCAAGGCACACTTCAATACATTCTTTCTACTTACCGTACATTGTTTACCTTAAAAATCATTATGGTTTGAACTGTAATGTGTTGTTTGATGGATATGATGAAACTACCAAGAACACAAAAAGTGCTAAAAGAGCTCGGAGATACGCCACAAAAAGACGCGCAGACTACGAGGTGAAGAAGGACACCCAAGTAACAGTTTCACAAGAAATTTTCCTTTCTAACGAAAGAAACAAGTTTAAACTCATTGGTTTACTAACAGAATCACAAAATAATTCCATCAGCGCCTTGCAAGCTAAAGACGATGCTGACACACTCATTTTAAACACAGCCATAAACGTTGCAAAATCACAACGAACTGCAATTGTTGGTGAGGACATTGATTTATTAGTTCCTTTAATTTCCTTAACTCCAGATGGGAACAACGTAATCTTCGTAAAGCCAGGAAAAGGAAAGATACCCACTAAAACGCACTCTGCCACGTAACTGAAGGAGAAGCACCCTAACCTCAAAGAACACTTCCTGTTCGCTCATGCGGTAAGTGTTTCTGACACGACTTGAGCCTTCTTTCACAAAGGAAAGACCAAGACAATTGCACTATTTAACAAGAGAAAAGACATTCGAGATGCTGTAAGTATCTTCAATAATCCTGATGCTACCAAGAATGAGATTTATGAAGCAGGAGAAATGATCGTCCTTGGTATACGGAGCTGACAAATCAGATAAATGTCTTGATGACTACAGGTATAAATGTTTTAACAGAGAAATTGCAAAAAGGAAAATCGAAGTGAAGTTGGATAGCCTTCCTCCGACTTCAGATGCAGCCTCCATGCACATGTTGAGGGTTTTCCATCAAGTGCAGTTATGGAGAGGAAAACAACTTGATCCAGAAGAATGAGGATCGAAAGCTCATGGAAACATTCTTCTATCTATCCCAATGACTCAAGCACCGGCACCTGACGAATTAAAGAAACTAATTTCATGCTCCTGCATAAAAAACTGTGAATGTCGTTGTTTATGCAAAAAAGCACGGATGATATGCACTGATCTTTGCGCTCACTGCAGCGGCATGGGATGTAGTTATCAACCTGCAATAGAAATAAAAGATGATGAGAATGAAAATGGAAATTAGAAAGATGATTACCTTCGTGGATTAGGCCTCCAGGGGACACCAAAAAAAAAACACGCCAATTGGCCTTACCTCCCAATATGGTAAAGGTGGTGTGGAAATAGGCCTTATATTACAAACATCATAAGTACTATCTGGGCTTCCGATTTAAAAATCACGAAGCGGAAAACATATCTTTATTAGCAAAGGTGGTTTGACTAGATAAGGAAGGGAACATTTCTCTGTGCTCAAATATTTGAGAAATATTCTACAATTCGTTCTTGATAATAAAAAATCAATTGGAAATGAATAATAGTCAATTATCCTATAAAAATACAATATTCCGGTAACAGAGACAATTTTCGGCTATTTTATAACTTCAAGAAAGGAAATCACCACAATTTCTGGAGAACCATGGGTGCTGAAGAAAAATGTGAAAGCTCTATTTAATAGAAATTTTTTTGCTCTTTCAAAATGGTCCACTTCATTTTCTTTCTAAAGTTAACCATTTTTCAGAAATTAGCCAAAAACCGAATGAAGGTGCCTGATCGTTCGCCATTTTTCCAAGATGGCGGATTCAGCACAAGTCGGATCATTCAGGACTTTTAGTATGTTGATAAGGACCACAATTACAACAATCTTGTGAAGAGACAATTTCATCCCAAGGAAGAAAATCACAAATATATCTCGAGGGGTGTCGATGTGCTGACCACACATCACCTAACCAAAAAATGCCGTGTGGATGGTGATAGTTCTTTGGGGCTCTGAAGTCAGGGAGTCTAGTTTAATTTACTTTAAGAGTTGAATAATGATCAATTAATCCCAAAAACATTTCAATAATCCTGCAAAAGTGACAATTTTCAGCAAATTGATAATTTCATGATCCGAAAAGTGGCCATATTTTTTAGATAATAAATTTACCTTTACCTTTTAAGAATTTACCTTTTGAGAGAAATGTAAAAGCTCTATCTAATAGGAAATTTTCTGCTCTTTCAAATTGGTCTAGTTCATTTTCTTTCTAAAATCATCAGTTTTTGAGAAATTAGCAGAAAACCGAATGAAGATGTGTGATCGTCCGCCATTTTCCAAGATGGCGGAGTTAACACAAGGCGGATCATTCAGGACTTTTAGTATGTTGATTAGGACCACTATTACAACAATCCTGCGAAGAGAAAAATTCATTACCAATTATGTCCACGAGAGGTACCTAATTCGACTGGCCTATAAGTTTTGCTCTTCGGAACACAAATACAGTTTAGAAGCTACGACATACACAGTTTTGGTTAACGTAGCAAGGAATGTGAATACTTTTAGATAATTTGAACTTTGATATTTACACAAATTGCATATTTTCGATCATTTCACTAAATACACTTTCATACTGTATAACTTGCTCCTTCTACCTTCCTCGTTACATCATCAATTCTGTGCTAGCTTTGTACCACCCAAGTACGTACAACATAATAAGTGAGAAGGTATGTTCATCAGGCGCTTCCGAAGTTCAGAATCATGTTCTAACGGTTTTTTGCAACAGTGACGTCACGGGCGGATAGCACATAGGAAACCTTTCAATAGGCGGAGGGAAAATAATTTATTATTGCCGTTTGAGTGAGAATTTTTTGATACAATAAAAATTGTTACAATCTGCAATATATAGGCTATAAAATAAAAAATATTTTGCTTCAATTGCTGTAGTAGTTTCAGAGCTGCAGCCTGTTATTTGATTCGAATCGTCAATTTTTCATCAGTTTATAATACAAATGATTTTATAAAAATCTTTCGAATGGGAATTTTTTGATACAAAAATGACCACTTCCCCCACCCAAGATCAACATTTTCGACACTCAAGATCAACATTTTTGCTGTCAATTCTTCAGTTTCTTTGAACATTTTAAAATGATGATGAAGGGTGTTTAATAATCAGAAGGGTGGTTAGACCGGAAAAGGGCGAATATATTCCACAACATGTTCATTTTATTATATTTCTTCTTTCTTTTGAGCTACTTTGTTATATTCTTGAAGTTTATACTGATTTTTTTCTTAAGCTTATGTCAATTACAAGGTCTTATTAGCTGATCTATTAGAATAATACATGGGCACTGCTCGAACTGATAAACACCACGGACTATGTTGATGGACCACGAAAGTTTTAAATTTTTTCCTTGACTGGTAAAGATATAAGACTTATTTTTTTTAATGATGTATTAAGAATGGACAAAGGTTTATAAGGAATTGACCTTTCTTATCGTCTGTAGGCCCTTTCAGGACTTTAGGGTAAAAAAAAAAAGCAAGGAAAAATTGATTTTCTTAAATTTATTTTTTCATCCCATTTCCCGAATTTTTTGTAAGTTTATACCAATGCTTTCTTTTGTTTATGATACTGTCAACAAGGTCTCGCTGATTTCTCTGCTAGTATAACATGTACACAGTGAATCAAGAATGAAAACATGGAAATGTAAAAATACACGATTTTTACATTATTTTTTCTTCAGTTCACAATGGTTCGTGGTGTCCTCAACGTTAATTTAACTTATTTCCCGACGTCACGCAATGATGAAATTTGCACAGCGACGTAAGTCGGGCGACAATACAATATTCTATTGTTACATTCATATAATTTTATATTTTAAAAGCATATTATAATATTTCTTTTTAATATGGACTTCTTTAGCCTAAAATAAATACTAACCTGCAATGATTTGTCGTTTGATTGGTTACAGAACGCTTTAGGATTTGAGTCGGGAAACATTAGCCTGAGAAAAACTATACGAACACAGAAATAACTAAAAAATAAAGACATATTTTTCTTATACAATTCGTACTAAAAAGTGAAAGAAAATTTTGTTTATGAATGACTAAAAAGAAAAGCATGGAGCACGCCAATTCAAGAACTTATAAAGTGACTGTATATTAGAGCGCACGCCATGCTTTTCTTTTTAGTCATGCATAAAAAATATTTTTCACTTTTTAATACACATTGTTTTAAAAAAAGTATTTTTTATTATTTTTTTTACTCACATCGCTTTGAGTAAAAAGAAAATCTGAAGTAACTACTGAAAGGTTATTTCTGAAGCATCACATTTCATCGAGATATCTTGTAGGTTTACTGTAATCAAAATAATCTTGTCCGTACAAGGAAAACATACGACACTAGGAATTTTGAAAGGAGTGGAAATTTCATTACAAGCAAAAATTTATCTTTTATACTGCAATGTTTCCTTATATAGATGTATGTGGCAAGGCTACTGAATTTATATACTCTTATTCCTTATCATATCAAAAAATTCCCATCCAGACAGCCATAATAAATTATTTAAGGATAAAAAATTCACTATCTAACTTAAATAACAGGCCGTAGCTCTAAAAGTACTGTAGCTATTGAAACCAAATCTGTCTCATATTATAGACAATATAGCGTAGATTATAACAGATTTTTGGTTTATCAAAAAATTCCTATCCAAAAGGCCACAATAAATTATTTCTCACCACCTCTTAAGAAATTTCCTATGCGCTATCCGCCTGTGACGTAAAGGAGGCGTGGTTTCCGAAGGGACACGAGCGCACTCCGAAGTTCAGATGAACAGCCCCTGGACGTACGTAGGAAGACTTGGAGAGAGAAGTTGAATGTGTGTTGTACAAGTGCTTAATTGATTGTTCGTGTAATACCAAGTGAAAAAAAAAGTGCAACGTGCCTTTCAGACATAAAAACATCAGTGAAATTACTTGAAATTGTGCAGTGATAAAAAAAAAAGTAAAATCAGTGAAAGTTTTTAGTTTATATACCAAGGTTGGTTGCTTCGGCATCCCTAACAAGGAGTATGCCACGACCACCTGACAAACTAAAAAGACAACAAAATACTAAAAAATCTAAAGTGACAACAATTCCAATCAAGAAACTTAGTGTTACCACAAAAAATCCAAAACTACCCACTCCAAAACCGGATGTACCAATCTTAACAGTAGTTACTACCTATAATATTGAAATAGTTGATTACGTTACCGTTGAAGTAGACGACTCTAAATGTCATAAACAATCTTCCGGTACTACCCAAAACATAGTGCAAGACACATTAAGTAACTATGAGACAAAAACACAATATCCCAACGATTACCACATGACAGATGCTGAAACCTGTAAAAATCAAGAAGAGAACACTGCTCATACATTTACCTCGAGCACATCACCTAACAAAGATACTAGTCATATGCCACAATTGCAACCAAGAAATAACTATGAACCTTTGGAAAACATAGCTCATGACAATGAAACTGACGATATAGAAGATAGGCAAACCCAATCTAACCAAATCTCTCATAGCATCAAAAGATCCCGATTAGATAACTTTTTGGACGATAACTCTCTTCCACACAAGAAACCCAACAATACCGAAACTTCCCCAACTCCTACCACAGCCACCTACAAAAGTACTAACCTAACCTATCCCGAAACCAACCAATGCCCTTTTTACGTAATAGTTGCAAAACGCAATTCTACACTACACAACGGTAATATCCTCCTCTTTAGCAACTCATTAAGAAAACTAAATGTTACTATTAAATCCTTAAAAATGATTGGAAATAATAGCGCTAGATTAGAATTTCACACAGGGCAAGCCGCAAACTCATTCATCAAAAACAAAACACTGTTAGACCAGCTTGATATTACTACACACATTCCAACCTCTTTAATATACAAACAAGTTCGTATATACGGCATTAACATTGATATCACAGAAGACGAAATACTTGCTGCAGCAGACCCTTCATCAAACATAATATCCGTTACACGGCTAAATAAATCAATAAAAAACTCCGACAACACATACACACAGTACCCGACCAAACTGATACACCTAACCTTACAAACACAACACATCCCTTCTCACGTCTACATTCTAAACCATAGATTTGAAGTTAAACCCAAAGTAAATGCAATTAAACAATGTCAACACTGTTATAGATTTTCATTCTGCAAAGCCAAACCTCTCTGCGCAGCTTGCGCCCATCCAAAGCACGAAGGCAACTGCACTGATCCCACTATTTGCGTCTACTGCAGACAATCACAATCTTCCACTGACCAAACCTGTCCTTTCCGCGAAATTGCACGAGAAATAGAACGAGAGCGAGCTTATAA
>JAGDQP010071979.1:0-10569 GCA_022664845.1 Lepisma saccharinum | reverse complement strand
CACGGTGGTAGAGCGCTCACCTCTGGTGCTAGGGGTCGTCGGATCGATCCTTGCTCATGCGATGTGGGCTTTGTAGTGGACAAACACCGTGTGTGGGTTTTCTCGGGGTGCACCCGTTTCCTCCCACTTTCTTCATTCCACCAATTCATCCCATCATCATCCATACGGCCTGAGCCATAGTTGCCTAAAGGCCTTAAAATAAATTCAACAATTCGTAAACTAAAAGATTCACAGCGTATACCCTGTGACAATTCTGGAACTACAGCACTGGCGTTCTCCATTTGAAACACTTCAGTCCGTTTACATAAACGTCTTTTAAACGTCTTTGGGAATGGATAGCTACGTGCCACATGGACATTGTAACTTGTCCCCAGATTAAATTTTTAAAAACCTGCGGTAACGTTGAGGAAACAGGAAATAAGTTTGACAGACTACATTCTTGTTGGTACTTTAATAACTTCAGGGATGTGTGCAAACAATCTTTGGACGTCATTCTGTCTATAACCTATAAAAGCTATATTCTATTTAGCTGTATTAATTTCAACGTAAGAGAAATCGGTCGGAAAATGTAAGTTAAAGTACTATTCCTACATTTGCCTCGCCTGCCTTGGGGAAACTAAGTAGATCGTTGGTCAGGCTGACGGAATTAAGATTAGAAGCTTTAGTCACACTTCTTTTACCTTAACGCCCATATCTGGAGATTTACTGGCATCGCGAGGTTGGTTCTGCGTGGGGACATAAGTGGTTCAGAGTCCACTTTAAACTGTATGTCTCGTTCTTAGGGCGTCATTTTCATGCGATGGAGGGCAATGACAAACTACTAGATATGGGTTCACCTTGCCCAGGAACCTTTCGGATATGTCTTCGGGCAGAACACCCATCATCAAGATCTAACAAGTCTGAAGTATGGATAACATCGCTCCATTTTGTTTAAAAGCGGGACTGCGTAAGTATTGGCCAGGACCTTTATCGAGGTACCACCCTGGCATTCGCCGAGTGAAACTGAGGAAAACCCTGGAAAACTTCAGTCAGGCTGGCAGTCGAACCTGATAACCTCCGGGTTACTGAGAGGTTAGAGCACTCGCCTGTGTGCGCGTGGTCATGGATTCAATTTCCGCCGAGGTCCATTGAACGGAGTGGTTCGGATCCTACTTTACCGAAAGCTATAGATCCTTAGAAGCTAAGTAACTCATTTAGCATGTTCATAACAATTCAATCAATCGAACCTATTCCTGTTATCAAAACTAAACGACTTTAAATCATACGGGAAACATGGCATCAGGGGTGTTTTGTTTTGACCTGAACTATCCGTGTCTCTCCATTGGTAATCAAAAACCTCTACGTTCATTATTATTATTATTATTATACTGACTAAGTAAGAACGTACCTTATAATCCTTTTCTTCAAGCGCGTAATTTGCGACTGGAGAGAGTTCTTTGCCAAGGTTACTTCTTTGCTGTCTGTCGCTGACTGGAGTGCTCCTGATTCTGTCGTTGCCTCTGTTGAGGATTCCCCCTTTTCTAAGCCGCATGTAATGATTCAAACTCATGAGACTCAGCCACCATTTCCTATTGCATAACCTAACACGTGGTTAGATGCAAGCATTTTTCCTCATGCGAAAATTTATTTTTAATAGGGGTAAACAAGTAGATATTTTTCTCTTCAAAATGCACGCTCGAATGGAATGACAGTGACAAAAACGAAATGACCTTGAGAAGGTCGCGCTATCCTCGTGCTCTGTTCTCTTGTCTCTGTTTTGCAAACGTTGACCATTGCTTGTTATTTCTTAGTCATTTGAAAATGACAATTCCACACAATTTACTATACGACGTTCGACTAGTGTTGTAAATAGAAAATAAAGTTCTTTTTTTTTTTAAACTTCCGTTTAAAAGCAAACCTGAGCCTCTTTTGTTTCTCTAATTTCGTTTTTCTTCAAGGCAGCAATTTCTAATAATCCTGGCATCTCTTTAAGCAAGAATTACTTTTATATAAATTAAACCTTAGATATTCTAAGATTGTAAATATTTTTTTATGTATTTGAGATATTCCGAGTTCCCCAGTTCTCAGTGTTGCCAGCTTCTTTTAAAATCTTCCATACCGTAGCTGCCCCAAACTCAGCTTAAACATCATTCAACACAATAGAAGAAAGTTTTTGGTGTTCCCGATTAAGGCGCAGTGGCGTAACGATGAAGACGGACCCAGGTAAAAGAGGGCCCGCGTCCGATTTTCTAGATTTATATTATTTAATAGAATTTTAATTTCTAATTTAAGGAGAAATATTGCATGCAAAAGGCACAAACTAAAAACTTGACTGATCCGGAGTCCAGTGTTGTAATGTTAGGGGAATCTCCCATTTGTTAGCAAGGGATGTAGTTAACGACATTGCCCTTTCAACGTCACTGCGATTTTTTAACAATTTAGGCTACGAAGGAAATCAACTTTTTTTTCGTTCTTCTGGAAAATGCCAAAGAAGAATTATATGCTGCCACTCGTTATGCGAAAGATTCCATTATATCGATGGAGTTGTAGGATTGACTTCATATTTGATATATAGACACCTTACGACCTCTAGAGTGTATATCCGGTGCAAGGTGGTGCTATGACCGAAAATTACAAAACTACTTAAATTCGATTTTTTAAGCATTTTAGAGATGATTACGCCCCTAAGTTGTTGTTAATAAGCGAAGTTATGTGGGGCCTCGGGCAAGTCAATTACTTGGGGTCCATTTAATTTGGTATTAAGCCTCAGTTTAAATTTACACTAACATTACTTGTGTTTGCTATACACTTTTATAAAGGGGGCCCCGATAAAAGATTTGCGGGTGGGCCCGCACTCATTTCGTTACGCTACTGCTAAGGAGGTTATACATATGTATACTGTCCTTGGTTCCCGACCTCAAGCACCACACTTGTTAGTGTTGCCAGCCTATTTTAAAATTCAATTTATAGAAATGCCTTTATTACTACTAGTCTACACTGTGTATTGATTTACACCAAATTTGATACGCATGTTGATTACGTATTGGGACATGTCACACAGGCACTTTATGCACCATAGTTTGTCAGTGTTGCCAAACGATTTTTAAAATCCTATTGCCATTGGACATATCCGTATTGATTTAGACATGCGCATTAGGTACTGGGACAGTTCATGTGGGTACGTCAGGCGCCGCAGTTGTCGGTGTTGCCAACCAATTTCAGAAAATTTTAATTGCTTCCATACCGTTGAACGTATCAGGACCAAATTGCTTATTTACGTACGTACTGGGACTCGTCATAGAGGAACTTTAGCTCCTACAGTTGACAGTGTTGCCAATCAATTTTAAAAATTAAATATTTACTATTTTCATACAGTTTGACATACGATATCCGCACCAAATTTTGAGTATACATATTCGACACAATCGAAACATATGGTTGTTCCATGTACTAAACTAGTCAGTTGACAGTGTTGCCACCCTAGTTGAAAATTCAATTTTTCAAATGTCCTCCATACTGTTACGTGCCGATAGGTTTTACTATACTTGTAAAAAAGCGCGAGGGAAGCCACAGGACGTGGCTGTATTATGATAATACTTCTCAGAGTTAGTAAGTGTGAGAAAACTGATATGAAAGTATAATTCATGATTTTTAAAAAAACTAGCCTAATTTATGTTCGAAGAAATTGTCCAAATGTCTTTATCAAACAATGTCACAATCTCAGATTGAAGGCATGTAATTAATTCAATGCGTTTCTAATTTCTTCTCTATTTTTATTCGATTGAATTAGTATTCATTCCCCTGCGATTAACCGTTATACAAATTTCTTACAGAAGGAACACCTTCACTTAGTAGAATATGTGAATAATGTCAAAGGTGCTGTTATAAAGTTTAAAAGAACCAAAGAAAACTGTCAGAAGGAAGACAAAACAAGTCTACCAAAAAAAAAAGCAGAAAATGAGATCCAATTACAGTATTAATACAAGCTCTTTCAGGCATGTATTTATATTTACTTTTTAGGATGTTCAGGAATTTGGGGGATGTTCAAAGAGGGTCTGAATATGAAACTGATAATAAATAAATAATCACGCCTAAAATTATGCTAACATCATAAAGGTATCGGAACTTGGGAGAACTCCCTGACGAACTCTTCCCCTGGATACGTCACTGAGCTGTATGAAAAAATAGTATGGATCTAGAATATCCAATAGCTACAAATATCCATACATGCATAGCTATCCAACGCTCTATGAACTGAGGTGTCTCGGTTATGAGCTTCATATGTGTGTAAGAATTTAAATAAACGCTTTTTTTTTTTTTAATTTTGCACACCATGAATAAGGTGGTGTAGTTTCCTTGGAAAAAAGAAAAGTGTTGACTAGAGCGTGGATTGAATCCCTGTCATATTGTTGAATTGGATTTAGTTTCTTTATTGCCTTTAGGCATCTATGGCTAAGGACGAGATAGGCTAGGGGAAAGGATGTGGGAAGGTATCGTACAGAGCCTAAGTTGAAGATACCATCGCGCATTTTCCTGGTGTGGCTGAGAAAATACTTGAATAAACCTCAGTCAGAATGGTTGGCCGACATTTCTAATGATTACTTGATATTAATTTAAAAACCACAAACAGCTATGCTCAGTGAGCGGTTTAAAAGTTATTATGATATAATATTGCGGAACTGATAACTTTAGTGCTATATTGGGTTACCTGTAGTTTTTTCGTTAGGCTATCTGTGATATGGGTTTTATGAACTTTTGGAATCGATATCAATGAATGATTTTATTAACAGACTTAGAAATGGTAAACTCATTTTGGCCATAAGTTTATGGTTGCTTTTTTATGTTTTTGTTATGTGTAAAAATGGTTCTCTTTATTAAGGTGGATTCGGCAAGATGGTGGCTTAATGGATGGAAACCGCTGAAATTCTTAGTGTTTAATTTGCTCTACTTCATAGTGTTTTCGGACTTCATTCCTAGAAAATTTAGCAAGATACGTCATATAGTGATTCAGTGTTTCATGTAATAGTGCTCCAAGTTTGAAATTCAAAATTGATAATGAAATATACAGCATAAAGTGACTGTAACTAGAGTTAAAGAGTTGAACTGACGCCTATGGCGGACTGTAACCATAGCAACTGGTAAATAACTGACATTAAAACATCAATTATAAAGACTGTTAAACTGTCATATATTGCAAATATTATTAAAAACAGCAATTGTTTAAACAAATGTGCCATGGATGGGCTTAATTAATGCCATTTCCGCACTAAATACTAGGACAGAGCAGACCAGATCTTTATTAAGTTTTTTCTGATGTGATGTATTTTGGTAGACATGCATAAGATTTGTTCAAATTATGTATTCTTTCTGCTAGCTAATGATTTATGTGTCCAGCAATATGTTGGTCCTTTAGTGATCATATGAGATGTGCTGCAGTTATTTATTAGTTAAAGATACCATATATGTGGCTAACTCACAGTTTGTTGAATGTAATGGTATGTCAACGGGATGTTGACATTGTTACTTCTATATCTGTAAAGCCATTCGGAATTACATTGATATTAATGCAACGAAATCTCTGTTCAATATACTAATCATTTGTACTGCATAAGTCTGGAACCGTTGGATGCATTTTAGATACTACTACGGCCACTGTTTTGCTTTAGGTTGACTGCATGATATCACACAGCGTTCACTTTACATATGATAGTATTACATATGAACTCATAATCTATATATACAATGTACGTATATATAATATCATCTTTACACAAAGTGGGGTTCGAGGTTGGTTAACATTATTAAGTTTGAATATAGGTTAATTCCAGTATGGCAGCTGCGAGTTTATCTTTTCCAACGCTAGATCCTAGAAAGGATAAAATTGTCAGTTTTTTTCGAGCGTTTTAGATTGCAGCCACATGTGATGTCGTCATCGCTTATTAAGTTAAAGCAAGCAATATGCATTAAAGAAGAACAAACAAAAAAAATGAGGAGCTGCTCCATTGTAATCACTTCATGATCCTAGTACTCCTTACCTTTTTTCGTATTTGAAGCAATCAAAACAAAGCAAACCTAACCTAAGCTAACCTTAGTTAACTTAGCGTATTGAATCTGAAGCCAAGAATGGATAAAATATGAAATTACATTAAAAAATGGAGTGCACAAGGTCCGTGACGTGATTATAATGGAGCTGTACCAAAAATGATTAGATTCTATAAATCAGTCATTGCAAAAGTTGATAAATGTAGCCAAGTATGAAGTTTCTTATGTGCTAAATAAATCAAATACTGAGAAAACAACAACCAATGGTGTTCATGTATAATCTCAAACAAAGATAGGATTGATGCTGTTCCCTGTATTCAAGAGGTTAAAATTAATGGTTTTGATGGCATTAGGTAGTGGGGCATGTGCTAACATAATTTCTATGTATGAATTACAAGTTATTAATCCTCGTTTCATTTTGGATAAGGGTAATGAAGAGTTATTTACTGCTTACGGTAAGCCTCTAGGGATCAAAGGAGTAACTATTCTACAATGCGAAGTAAATAACATGCACATAAATTTGCGATTTTTTTTGTAGTCGATAACAGTTTAAAGTATATGATTTTTGGTAGACGGCAGGTATAAATATATTTTGGCCTAATTGGAGGAATATTTTCTCAAGGGTTACAACAATTTCTTGTTCTAATATAAATTCAGACATACCAAATTCAGTTACGGATTATCAGTTGAAACTTCAGGAGCAATTCACGGATGTGTTTGATACCAATGTAAATATTCCGGTATCCAATGTAAAAGTAAAAATATAGTTAAGTGAGAATGCAGCTCCCATTTTTAGAAAGGCATATAAGGTTTTATATAGTATGGAGGAGAAGGTAAAAGCTGCTACTGAAAAATTACAAGATCAGAAAATTTTGTCACCTACAGAATACTCTGAGTGGGCAACACCAATTGTTCTAGTCCAAAAAAAATCTGGGTATATTCGTATATGTGCTGATTATAAGGTTACAATAAACCGCTGTTTGAAAAAAATGTATTATCCTCTACCAGTACTAGAGGATATGCTACATAAGTTAAAGGGAGCAACAACCTATGTCATCCTGGATCTGAATCAAGCATACCAACAGCTTCAACTCGATGATGAATCCAGAAAGGTATTGACAATCAATACCCAATGGCGGCTTTTCAAAATGAACCGATTGCCCTTTGGTCTCTTCACGTCTCCATTGGCTTTCCAGCAATTCATGGACACCACTCTCATGGAATTTGACTTTGCACAAGCTTTCCTTGATGACGTGATTATCGGTGGTATGGGAATAGAGGATTGCTATGTAAAAACAGCTCAGATCCTACAAAAGTTTCGTAAGCTCAATATAAAAGTAAATTTATCCTAGTGCCAATTCTTCTTGAAAGAGGTTGAGTATCTTGGTCATAACATTACTTTCGACAGCTATATACCAATTCAAAAGCACAAATTGGCGATAGTAGAGTGCCCGAGGCCAGAGAATGTATCTCAACTCCGTTCCTTTCTGGGTGTGGTTAATTACTTTCAGCTAAATGTACCAAACCTATCTTCCAATGCCTATCTGCTTTATCAGCCACTAAAAAAAATGTTCGTTGTGATTGGTCTTTGGAACATCAAAAACAGTTTTATAATATAAAACAAATGATAACAAACGCTACAGAAAAAATATGTGTTTACTCCTAAGGAGGAAGTGTTCCTTATAACAGCTGCTAGCCCTTGTGGGGTAGGAGTACAGCTCTGTAATCGGGATCAATCAGGAAAATTGAAAACGGTAGCTTGTGCTTCAGCCTCGTTGACAAAAGCCGAAACCCAATACTCTCAGTACGAGAAAGAAGCTCTCAGCCTGGTTTTTGGTATAAAACGTTTTCATAAATACATTTACGACAGGCCCTTTACGGTGATTACAGACTTTTTGTTAATGAAACTCATCTCTGGGGAGGATAAACCAATTCCTGCAGCAATTCATCTGATTGGTACGTTGGGCGCTTTTTCTCACTGGCTGGGAATATAAAATTATTTACTCTAAACAGGTACTGGTAGCGGATTGTCTGTCAAGGTTGCCAATGTGCGCGAATACAGGTGACGAAAATGTATCTCAGGAATATATCTTAAATGTGCGTCATGATTCTCTAGTAATCAAGTCTAGAAATTCAAGCTGACCTGTTCTAATAGAAATGTGGAAATGGACCAGAGAAGGTTGGCTCAAAACATTACCAGTCAAGTATAGGAACAAAATTTTTCAGCAATATTTTTCGAAACGAGCATTTATTACTAGTCAATATAATTGACGCTTTTACGAACCAAATTGATAGTTCCTCCAACGTTTAGAAAAGAAATTCTCGAGTCAGTTCATAAGTTGGATCTAGGAATATCTAGAGTTAAGTCAGTATTGCGAGTGTATCACTGGTGGCCAGGAATGGATGGTGAAGCAGAAGCTTTTATATATTCCTGTGATAACTGTTTAAATGTTCAACGGAACAGGCCCAAAGTTCATTATTCTTCGTGGGATAAGAGCACTAAGCCATTAAAGCGTATTCACATAGACTTTTTCGATTTCACTGGAATAAAATTGTTATTAATTGTTGACAGCTACTCCAGGTGAATACAAATTAATTTGGTTAAAGGCACAATGACGCATGAAACGGCAAATGCTCTCGCCTGATAAGTCCCATTATACAAAAGTTTACTGTAGGATAATAAGCGAAACACAAGGAATGTCCACGGATATTATCCCCCAAAGCATAAAGTGACCCTTTCGAAAAGCTCCCAAGGACTAATAATAAAATATGGAACCTAGTTTGATAACCCTCGAGGAGATAAAAAAAAAATACCTCCAGAGATGTAACACTCCTTCGTCTCGTGGGATTTCTCCGAAAGGTAAATTGATATAAGCAATTTTCCACATTTCTAAATTTAATGAGAGAAAATTTCCGAAACATTAAGATATTATAATTAATTCACTCTTAAGTTGATGACTTGTCAGAAGCATTTTATACTGCGCATCACTTAAAAGACTTACTACCGAGCCGCCGTTGCTCAGTGGTAGAGCGTTGACGTAGCATTCGGGATGTCGTGGGTTCGATCCCAGCGGCCGACCATCCTGACTGGGGTTTTTTCAGGGTTTTTCCTCAGCCCCACCAGGCAAATGCCAGGATGGCACCTTCAATATAGGCCATCGACACCTTCCAACATCGTTTCCTCTCCCCTATCCCGGCCTTAGCCTTAGATGCCTAAAGGTCATAAATAAAAAATCAAATTAAAAGAGACCATTTCAAGAAGTAGTTTTCGCGTGAGAGTGGAAAAGTCCGTTCGAAGGAACTCATTAGGAAATGGTTGAGCCCTAACAAAAAAGCAACTCCTAGTGCAAAATCTAATGTCCATCAAAAGAGGATAATATTAAGTTTCTGGTGCAACAAGGATGCCGTCGTGTACTGGAAATTGATTCCCAGAAATATAACAATCACTGCTGACGATTATAACCGACAACTCAGACGGCTTGCGTCCGCAATTCAAGAAACAACGACTGGGAAGACTGCGTCAAGTATTGCTGCAACACGATAATCCACGACCACACTCCGCTAACATGACAGAAGTAGTTATCCAAGAGCTTAGTTGGGACGTTCTTTCACATCCCTCTTATTCCCCTCATCTTGCACTATTAGATTTCTACCTTTTCCGTTTTCTATCCAACAATATCCAAGGAAATGATAACGAAAATGCTCTTCAAACTTAAATTGACAAATTCATCAATTCCAAACCAGCAGATTTCTACAGGAATGGAATCGAAAAATTACCTCAGACACTCATAGATAATGCAGGAGAATATATTAATGATTTTAAACGCGTTTTGAGATTTTCACAACGTATATTAATGACTTGTTTGTATTCTCCTTGACATCTCAAGTGCATATCAAATAAGAAAATAGTACGTACAGTGAAAATACGCTACAAATCGTTTCATGAACCTAATGTTTTGGGACAGTGAGGGTTGCATATGTTACTCAAAATATTGGTCACGTAAGAACTTAAACATTAACTAAACAATATAATAAAAGTACCATTGCGCTTAAATACATTTGTCTTCAAAATTCTGGTCCTTGTGCTACCTCGTGCTATCAGGCCATTTTTATCACAGCGTTTCCTTTGCCCTTTGGAAGAATTATCTTCTATATCCGCGTCAAGAAGAAACCAGCACGTACTGCATAAGCTAGCATCGTCATTGGTTACATGCTTGTTTTCGCAAGAAAATGGCTATCACTATTTAAACTCAGTGACTTCAAATTATTTTCAGAAGAACGTTTCGTATTTTTAGTCTTGTTCCAAATTACATGTTTTCCCTGTAAGATTCCTATCTTGTAATTATGCAAGACTTATTGTTCGCTGTGTATACGAAACTATAAGTTATCATTTGACACAACTGTGAAACATTGTGAAATTTCAGAATAGCTAAATTTACCAAGTAAAAAAAAAATGTATTAGATGCTTTTTTGAACATAACATAAAACCACTATGGAATAAAAAAAGAATTGATTTCAAATAAGTTTTGATTATAAAACAACTTCAAA
>JAGDQP010071978.1:565-10569 GCA_022664845.1 Lepisma saccharinum | reverse complement strand
CTGTCAAAAGTTAAAATTTGTGTTACGTTCAACTTGTCATATTGCACAAAGTGTATTAGAATCTTTGAGTTTTAACATCTAGATTTACTAATGACAATTTTTTGGTAATGTTAGATTCGTTCAGGCTGGTTTACGATAAAATAAACGACAATAAATGATCGTATCTTAATGCGGCAATACTTACCATAAACTGGATTTGTTGCTAAAACTGCCATAATATATTCATTTCATAATTCGACATAACAAAAAGAACATGCATTCACATATGTTTACTTACGACACACTACATACAGACAAAATGTAACACATATACTCAATGTTACATTTTCCTCGCATTTGAACTTAGTAATTCAAAGCTGTTGAATTCGTTGGCAAGATGGAGTAGGGAAAACGTGCTGGACATTTCAGTACGAAAGCAAACCAACTTTGGTTCAAATCCTGTTCGAGCTAAAGATTTTTTACAAAGGAATTGTGAATAATCTAATCATCACTTCTCATACAAAACGGAGAATATTTCCGACGGTGAAATGAAGCAACAGATTCACTATAGAGAGGAAGACTATTTACGAATGTTGGTTGGAAAAGTCCAAATCAAGTCTCAGGAGGTTACCAGGACAGTTCAGAACACGTCATTGATTAGAAGTATCCTCTTTTCATGTTTTTATTCTTAGAAAGAAGCACTATAACATTTGTTAAGCACGTTTTGGGTAAAGTCACCTGTGGAGTATCGCTATCGTTCTGGACTTCAAATTTGAAAACCTGGGTTCGATTCCCCACTAGCCAGTTTCTTTTTCGCATATACTGAAGTATTCAAACAGAGATTCATATCCGGGTTGTGGAGAACTTTCGAAGCATCACTAGTCAGAATCGGAGTAAACAGTGTGTGTGCTGGTTAGCATAATGATAATGTTTTTTCATGTTTTTATTGGTCTTACTCTCTTCCTCTCTTTCCTGATGTATTGTTATCGTGTCTTCGCTGCGTCTTTCTCTTCTTCTTCTCTCTATCTATTTATCTTTATTTTTCTCTTACTTTACACACACTTTCCCTTTTTGTGTGTGTTCCAGAGCCAATTGCAAGCCACTTTCGATGATCCGGTGATAGGACCTGACCCATAAATAGATGATCCGGTGATAGGGCCTGACCCATAAATAAGTCACCCGGTCTGGAAAATCTATTTAACTGGGAATTTCGGAGTCGTATTTTTCGTGTTCTCGGGGTAACATCTCCGGTCCTGGTCAACCCTGAAAGAAACACTGTTGAAACGCAATGAAATACTTAAAATCTCTCCTTCATCCTACAGATTATCAGATTTAAATCAAATCAGTGGGTCAGCGTGGGTTCGAATCTTACACTCGACGACACAGTACATAACTTAACGAGCATTCTCGGACAACCAGTGATCCGTTTCAGCTCTGCCGTGTTCATTCTATCTGTGCAAATCCTTTAATTAATAACCATTTCTTTTTCTAGCATAAACATAATTTTATCTAGTCAGTAAATAGCTTAGGATGTGGTTTAGTTCCATGACAGAGAAGAAAATACACTTATAAATGGTAGGTTTGACTGTCAGTACTTGCTTATAGTATCACAAAGTAGCCATGTGTATGTCGGGAAACAGGTGAAGTGGCGTCTTTCTCCGAAGATGGGAATAGACGCCCATTACCTAAATGCATTGTATTCTTATAAAACTGTTTTCATTGTTCTCTGGATAGACACTAATTTCTTGGAACTATTCTTATTAGAGTGATACAAGGACATTCGTAATTGGTAGTCTGCGCACGTATTCAATAGAGTTCAAATGTCATTTTTGGGCTTTAGGTGACTATGGCTTAAGTCGGAATAGGAGTGGAGTGAGGATGTGGAGGAAAAGTCAATCAAGGCCTAGTTTCGAAGGCATGATCCCAGCATTAACCGTATGTGATAAAGGATAACTCTCGTTCAACCTCAGCCAAGATGACCTCGGTAGGGATTGAACCCAGAATCAACTGAACATAAAGCCAATGCTCGATTAACTGAACTACGACTACTCGGTACATTTTTAATACAATGTATGCTATACGTAAAAAAACTAATATTTTATTTCACACAAAACATAAGTTATTTTTGCATTAAATTTGTGTATGTTCAGTTATCAAATAAGGTTGGAAATCTGCGCTTTCAAGCAAATGTCGTCAAGGCGGACATTGTAACAACTCTGAAGTGGTGGAAATATATCCATGTATTTTAGTCGCATTATACGCGTAGATAACGTAGACATGAAGTTTCACATTTCATTTTAATGTCACTGTTATTGTCATATATCTAATTTTAATATATTAGGCGTCTTTTCCCAAATGAGTGGGCATCTTACACTGATATGTTGGGTAAGATTCCTCTTTTGATATGTCAGTTTAAGGGCCATACATTTAGCTTGATGTACTCCCGTCGGTATGACTATGAATATTCAATGCATATTTTTGCAAAATTTTGTTATTTTGTTTCTTTTGAGTACTCCACAACGACTCCTAGACCAAAATGTGTGACATCTTCCGTCAGTCCATTATACTGTTCACTATACGTGTGAGATACGTTTTATTTAATACGAAGGTGTGTTCGTGTAAGGTACTTCTAAGTGTGTAAGAACACTTACTAAAGGTACGTATTAATAAATAATAGTTATAGTAGGTTTCTTAAATCCAAGTTTTAAGAGCGCTTGCGTAGAAAGATACATATTGTTCAGAATATGCAGCATGGAGTGTAGTTTGTGTTCGTACTTACTTTGCTTTAAAATATACTGTCTTCTAATTGTAAAGATGTTTTGAAGTTCGATTGTGATGAAATATGATAATTAAATGGCGGAGATGAAAAAGGAACAAATTCCAAACTGTGTGACAATTAAAACGACACATCCAGTTCTCAATAAATTATTAATAAATTGGTATTTTACTTAAAGAAGCTTGGACCATACGCATAGTCCCAAGTGTTATAATTTCTTACCAATGAAATTTCAATTTAACGTATAATTTTGGCAGTCGGGGTAAATGGAAGAGTGACGCAAGAATTATACTCACAAAAGAAGTGATATCTATTTTGCGAGTGAGTTTCTTTATGCCACTATGGTGGAAGTGTTTCCTTTGTAACAAAATTAAGAGATTTAGTATCCTCCCTTAGGTTAGTCGATTTCTGTGATATCTGGTTGTACAGGAATTGCATTTAATGTAGCGGTCATGAATAGTAGGGTAATATGAAAGAAATGTGCACTTGTTTAATTGTTGCTCTTGTAAGTACGGAGGACATATTGTTCGCATTGCCCCATCGGATCTGAAGGGTGGCGTGCGTTTTGCTACCGTGCATTTTGCGTCCCGCAATACAGGTATACCGTGCGTTTTACGGCCCGTGCAATCACAGTAAAATGCAAACTTTGAAGCTCTTAGCACTAATAACTGAATTGATACTTATTGCCTTAAAATACATGCAGGAAGTTTGTTGCATATTTCTGGTTAGTTAAAGTTGGGTTAGATTACCTTTTCTTTTTGGGAGTCATCTAAGTGCAGTTTGAGAGGGAAGCGAATTCATTTTGGATTTCATTGCTTTTGTAGTTTCTTATACACATTGATGTGGTAAAACAACTTCGTACGTAATGTGATATAAAGCCAAGCGAATGTCACGCACAGATACGAATCAACGCCGATCGAGCGGGAGCGAGCAAAGGCGGGTTAGTTGAAGTCAGGTTAGATTTCTCCTTTTTTTTCTTTTCATATTCATCAGATCATTTCTTCTTCCATATTTCGTATTTTCTGAGTTGATTGCTCGTTCTACATATGTATACTGTATTTGAAAATTGAAACCCCATCCTTCCGGGGAATTTCTGAAAGCTGGATCCTAGAATGGGCTGTTGTTACCTTCTTAGCTTTGGGGTATCTCAGACTTCCAACCGACCAAGCGATGTTGTTGAATATACAGTTGAGACGAAATATATTTTAACAGTGAACTTAACTGTTTAATACGCCGCCGATTTTAAAATGACTAGATTGGTCCCAAAACGTACGGTTAATTTTCCTGGGGTGGTAATACGCATCTTATTCCGTGTAGTCGCAAAACGCACGGAATCACATTTATCTAAAAGAGAATATCTGAATAGGTGGTGGACGCAATGTATTCTCATTTGGATAAATATAGTACAATGTATGTGTTAAAAGCTCGTCAGTAGTTTCTTGGCTGGATGTGATTACACGAATCATCTAAGTGTGTATCTTAAATTTGGTTTCCGTGCGTAAACATTTTTTAAATTCATATCCTATGAGCTTTGATTCCATTTCTTCATGTATGGGAGATGGGCCGACACCACGTATCACTTCAATGGTTTACGTCGAAGTTGTGGTTATTGGATAGGTGTGTTATCCAGGAGGCGACCCGCGGTTTGCAATTTACCAAATATTTTACAGATATGACCGTTTCTCATTATGTAAGCCAGTCTTGCGTTTGATGATGGTATTATTGTCCCGTTTCTGGTAGGAACGATGCAAAGGACTGGGACCGTATTTTATGAATTGTTGCATTATAAATTTCCATTTTGATATTTCATGTTATCGTATTTTATACAAGGGAATGTGTCTTTTTTGCAGTATCATGTTAAAGATTTGGATTGTCGTTCTTCGTCGCATTTTAAATCGCTCAACGTATGTCATAGATCGTGGTGATTGTGGAATCGTGACTCCTGATCCTGATTGTGATTGATAGTGAACGAGAGCATGACATTTCGTCTATGCTGCTACGTTGCATAGTGATTTTGCGAAGTGTTGAATACTGTTGTGTACTTAGAAGTATCGGTGATAGGTGATGCAGTTTTTATATTGTTGGTCCATTATGATTTTGAAGTTACATGTTCCACAGAATGTTAGTTAGTCACAGTAAACAGTCCAGTCATCGTGTAAGTTTGATGAGACCACTCATTTGGATACATTAATCCCATAAGACGCTACCCGTCACGGTGACGTACGCTTACTCCTTTTAAGATGGTACCTCTTGGCTGCATCAGTTTAATTTAAAAAAACTAATGCAATAACAACTTGAACTTTACGCAGATGATGTCTCAGTAAGTTACTACAAAATGAACTGGTAACCTGTCAATTATACTTACGTGCAAAAAAATAAAAATAAAACGCGGTACTCCAAGCAAGTGGGAAATCTATATGTAATGTCCATTTTAACACTATTTGTGAACTGCTATGGACCTGTTCGGATTTACCAAATATTATTCACAGTTGTGAGAAGGAAATATTATTATGTGGGTTGTTTACCCCCTCCTGCCTTTCATTTTGTCCTCCACCAACTGTTCCTACCACGAGAATCTTGTTTCTATGCATGCTGGAACTCTGTCATGTGCTACGCTGTTCGAAGCAATTCTTTTCTTCAGATTTAGGTTGCCGAGAAGGGTGGTAAGATGCCGTTAGGCCGGGGAAAGCTGATAGAGCAATCGCTTTGGTACAGGATGGGCGAAGCGACCATAACGTTGCTCATGAATTACATACTAGGCCGATTACGATTTTGCTTATATTGCAGATGTACCAAAAACTGATTACATATTCTGGAAGGCTTGAGGAGTTCAATTTCTGCAGCAGATGACCCGTCTCTTGTTCGTTCAGATTATGCGCTGCCGTCACACCACTATGGTTGAAGCCAGAAATCGGTTAGAATAAGTGAGAGGTGTGAATGTCAGCTCTTGGACTGTAAGAAGCAGATTATATGACGGTAGACAGATCTGAGGTTCCGCTACTGATTCACAACAGGATCTGCAATATTGGCAAGCTCAGGAAGGTAATCGGAATTGGAGCAACGAACAGTGCGGAACAGTCCTATCTGAAATGAGTCCCGATTGGGTTTCCAATCTCCAGAGGGACAAGAAAGGGCGTGGAGGAGGACTGGTGAAAAGTATTCTGCATGCACATTTTAATCACAAATAGCATTCTCAGTAGGTTCAGTAATTATTTTGGAAGGGGTCAGTTTACCTGCTCGAATATAGCTTGTCTGTGTGGAAAATGCGGCTCATATGCCTATCGGTACATCCAAGACATTCTTAGAAAACTAATTCCTCTCGCAATTTGTTGGTAAAAATTTCGTGCTATGCACGACAATGCATATTCTCATGCGACGCGTTGTATCATTCAGCACCTCAATGAAGTAGGGGCCCAGGATATAAAATAGTCAGCACAAGGTATTAACCCAATTGAACATGTGTAGGAAAAAGTGTCCAATCTCGAGAGAGACATTACCAGAGCTATAGGAATTCATCTGCTAACAATGGGAGTACGCCGTGCAATAAAATATTGATGCTGTCATTAGAAACATGCCGCAAGGCTGTCATTCAACCGAAAACTGGGAATATATTGTTTTTAAAAATTGAGTGAAGGTGTGAGTGATGGTGCAGGAAGACCAGAAAATAACAGGATTAAACCTGCCTTCTGTGGTTTAAGGTTGACGAATGTTTAATTTTATGATCAAAAGTGAAGCTATACAAGTTTCTTCTCACTGTGAAAAATGTGTGTTAAAATTTTGTTTCTTAATAAAACTTACCTTGAATTCTTCAGAATAGCCCAGTGATAAAGAATATCAACAATACACAAGTTCTCAATGTAGTTTTGTACGAGAAAAAAAATATTGTTTTAGAATCTCAAGTCTTTTTTTTGTACCTTGGTGTATACTCAACTCAAATGGGAGTAGGTAGACCGGGTAAACGATTAATTAGAATGTGTACCAACTTAAAACCTTACACGGTTTATTCGAGTCTAGGATTTTAAGGTATTTTTTATGATCGTAGATATCCCGATAGTGTATTTCATTATTATTATGATTACTTTAATAATAATAATAATAATAATAATAATAACAGTAGTAGTAGTAGGTAGTACTTTTAAGCCAACGCATTTGTTTCAGTAAACCAGCTGAACCATTTAAAAGTTCTAGATTTAATTTTGTGCCGGAAAGCTAGATGCGCGTAAGGCATAAATCCATGTTTTCCAGAAAAAAGGAAAAACTACTTCCTCTCATGTAGAAGCTAAGTGGACAAATTACATAATAGACGTACTTATTTACATTAGAAACAGGTTTACAAGAAGAATCGAGCCAACCATTTATTTAAGGCCGTACGAATGCTTTACAAAAATGCATTTTATCACTTGTTGGCCAAAATTGGATTTACGCGCTTCTAGATGTAGGTACAGAATTTGTTTCACGCGTGTTACGCATTGTACTGTACGTACACATAGGTTTCCTTGCTGCAAGATCTTTTAGCGTTAATACTGGGCATTATCCTTAACGGACCGCATCATTTCGTTGACAATCATTTTGTCGACCTTTTATTTTGTTCACAGATATGTCCGAGGTTCGAGGTCATTTCTTCAGAACAGACTTAGTTTATTTTGTTGATGTAATGACAGACACTCATTTCCGAAAAACGATGTATCTTTTGTCCTGGACTTATAATACAGTTTTATTATTTCCTAATTTAGTTAAGCAGATTAGTAGGAGTAGTGTGTTAATTACTCCCGCGTGTTATTGAGCCCTTGTACAGAATTACTTACGTTCGTATTTGGCATATATTAGTAATTGTGCCAGACAAGATTTTGGTATAAAATGGGGGGATTAGATGAAACTTTCAGCACTTGTACACTGGCATGTATAAAGCACGAACATACGTGATAGACATTCCAAAAGGGTAGGTATCCAAGATGGCGGCCATTCAAAATGGCTGCCGACGCTATTTATTAAAATCAACCTGTCTCGGCTACGACTTATCCGATTTCGATCATTCTTCTTTTACATGAAAGATAATTTTATTGACTACATTTATGTTTATTAGCAATATTTTCGTAAATCTAAAAGTTTTTTTAATTAAATGTAAAAAAGTTTAATTTTAGCCTAACATATTTACTTATTTAATATTTAACTTTGAAACGACTGGTTTTAGATAAACCTATGTCCTTACACAAAATATAGCGTGTAACCAAGGCTTTAATTTAAAAAAAAAACAAGTAAATCCGACAAGTATAACCAGAGATATAGAAAATTGTTTGAAAATTTCTGCAGTGCGAGTTAGCATTATGGAGGCACTAATGCGTGTAGAAGCTACATGAAGATTAGGTATAAAACAGGGGGACCAGGTAAAACTTTCAGCACCTGTACACTGGCATGCTTAAAGCACGAAAATGCGTGATATACATTCAAGAAATGTAGCTATCTAAGATGGTGATAATTCGAAATGGTGGCCGACGCTATTTATTAAAATCAACATATCTCGGCTATGAGTTATCCGATTTCGATCACTGTTTTTTTTTAAATTAAAGATATTTCCATTAGCTATATTTTTGTTTATGAGCAATATTTTCATTTTAGCCTAAAATTTTTCTTATTTATTATTTTACTTTCAAACGATTGGTTTTAGATAAACCTATGTCCTTACACAAAATATAGAGTGTAACTTAGGCTTTAATTTTAAAAAAAAGATCAATTAAATCCGACAAGTATAACCAGAGATATGGACAATTGCTTGAAAATTTCTGCAATGCGAGGTAACATTACGGAGGCACTAATGCGTGTAGAAGCTACATAATGATTTTTTATAAAATGCAGGGAACAAATGATACTTTCAGCTCTTGAAAATTTGTTTTGGAGGGGCCAACATGGGTGATAGACATCACAAAACGGTAGTTATTAAAAATGGCGGCCATTCAAAATGGTGGCTATCGCCAATTCTCAATGTTACGAGATTTCGAAGGTTCCTTTTCTCAAATTGAAGTTCATTTCTTCGCCTTCAATTTTTATTAAGAGCAATATTTTCATAAATATAATAGAGGTTTTTTGTTAAATTTAAAAATATGCATTTTAACCTAAATTATTTTCTTTAATATTTACTTAAGTATATTTAGTTTTGGTATATTAAGCGAAATTTAAAAATAACAATTTTTTTTATTATTTTCTTATTTAAGGTCTTATTAGGAAACGATATTTTTTAGATAAATATTTGTTTTCAAAATGCTGCATAGTCGCTGTAGGTTAATGGTTTAACACTCACCTCTGATAATAGGGGTGGTCGGTTCTACTCCTGCTCCTGGTATATGGACTTTGTTGTGGATTAACACCGTATGTGTGGCTTTTCTCGGGCTTTTCCCGTTTCCCCCCACTTTCTCTATTCCACCAATTCATCTCATCATCCATCCCGTCTGACCGAAAGTTGCCTAAAGGTCTTAAAATTAAATTCAAAAGACTCTTCTTTTAATATATACTTTTATTTGAGGAAAAGGGAAAAAAATATCCGATTATCTGGACTGGACCTTAGTCTACTAATAAAAAGATTGTTTTTCTGCTGTACTGTACAAACAGGTTAAAGTAAGTAAATGCATTGTGATAGGCGTTAGAAACTAAGTGGAAGTACTTTATATTGGCCAAAGTGTCTCAAACATTTATTAAGAAGTGATACCAGCTGTAATAAGATTCCATTCAGGCCAGCCTGTGACAGTGTAAATGCATTTGCAGGACCAAGAAAGATTACAAGGTTTACTGGAACAGCACAAAATAATGTCACAACCTTTAGAAGCATAGGAATCGAGTGAACTGTTCCAGATGAGTTATTCAAGACACTTGGAAATTTACTTGTGACATGTATTCCAAGAAAATATAAATTGGAAGTGCCAAGTAGGTGCGATAAAATTATTTACATCCAAAGGCGGGTGAAGTCGATTGCTGCTAACTACCATCATGCAATGATACGTTGAAACGCGCAAATTTCCAGACAGGGATTTAGATACGAAGACTTGGAAAATACTCTTAAGAAAGCATTTATTTATCTAACAATAGTATTTTTTAACATTTTTTTAGAAAATATTATGCATAAAAATTTGTCTTTCCTCCTTTTTGAAAAGAAATTTTCGCCTAAACCTAAAATCTTCCTCAGTCAAAAATTTAATAAAAATGATTTTGGATAAAATTCACATTTTTATATTTAACTGAAAAGAAATATTAGATTTAT
>JAGDQP010071976.1:0-10570 GCA_022664845.1 Lepisma saccharinum | reverse complement strand
CCCTTCTCCTCGCTGGCAAAACCAGCAAAAGTTCCAACACGGAGCTCGACACAGCACAGCTGTACCGCACGAATACCTAACTAGAACTGCTCGGCTATCCTAATCGGCTGCCGGTTTAGCCAAACTGCCCTGGAAGTAACGACCGAAACAAGATACTATACAATGTCAGAAACAGATTTGCACGAATTCTGAAGACATAAAGTAAGTTATTCGAAGTTCTTATATTTATTGCCCTACTACGTTTTAATCAAATTGTTAACATGCATTTTATCACTGCATTTCTTGTGGACACACACATATACACGTAATTCTCAAGTGAATCGATATCGCATTAAGTGGTGTTCATTGTTTGGTCGGCATGTCCAATCTAAATCCCAAGTTAATCGACATCGCATTAAGTGGGATAAAATACTCTGTATGCTTGGCGGGTACGCCCACCTAAATATGCGGTCGACACGAGAGAATGTAAGACAATATTGACCATGTGGGCTCCATCTCGTGCTACTTAGAGTCTTTATACCATTTCTTAAACAATAATTTATTCATATTCCTTCCAGTCTGCTAAAGCTATATGCAACAAATAAGATATAAATAACATTACGATACAATTAAAAAATACTATTGGTGTCCACGTCTACAACCACCGCAGCTGTCAGCCTTGGCAATTATTTTCTATAAAATTAAAATGTTCAAGTTGAGATGAAAATAATTAGGGACAGCATCCCTTTTTTCATTTTATTTTTTATTTTCTTTCGATTATACTTTTGTATGAATCCAGAAGCCTCAAACCAGTGATTCTGCCAGACACCCCTAATAGCGCACTCACCATCATTAAAACATTGACGATAAAATATCGATAGAAACCTTGTCAAACTCTAATTACACTACCTAAATTTTGTCTTTACACCCTTTAAACTGAAAATCCTGGCACAAAATATATATAATGTTTTGTGCGTTGAAATGTGTAGCTATCTTCTTTTATTCCGATTTCATTTCATTTCAGCTCAGTTCCCAACAGACATACAATATATAGGACAGAAATACATACCAGAATTTTCATAGAGCTTTCGAAATTATTTCATTTCTGTGTGCTCACTCTTACCTTGTTAGTTCCTCACCAATCAATGAAATTACGGCATATTCGCATTCACCTCAAGTTTAGTTTGCAATGAAGGAACAGTTTTGTGTCTAAAAAAACAAAGTAAAACGTGACTAAAAGGTAAAGTTGCTCACTCGGCTTCTGAAAACCAAAATTACCAAACTAATTTAACTTCTAAATTAATATCGAAATAGGGTTCTTGTTTCAATAGACTATTAATTTCGTTAGTATTTCGCAACACAACTGCTATTTCAAAACATGCTTCCCTTTCCATTACAGCCATACGTTTGAGTAAAATTAGCCATTCTTTGCCACTCGAGAAAATTGGGGCTACTGTCCGTCAATGGTACCAGGCAACAAAAAATATTTTACAAACAATTTCTGAAGGAGAAAAAAGGTCAATGGCAATTATTTTAATTATGAAAACAAACGTTTTGTGGCGACAATATTATGAGGCCCTAGAAGCACCATTTTCTAAAGAGAAAACATTTCAAAAAATAGAGAAAATAACAAGATATGTATACTTGAGAAACTGCTCTGTTCTAAGAGTTGGCCAAGTTTTACTATAGACCAGTCATTTGTTTAGATTTTATGCTTAAATATTTTCTCTACATTTTTTTTTTAATTCGGCCAAATTTGCAGGCACTTTTCTCAGAAAACACATTCTAAAATATCTGATTTTCCAGCTGGGTATAGTTGAGAAGCGTGTGTTTTCTAAATATTAACCAAGTTTCATAACTGCCTATTGATTTAGATTTTACGGTAAAAAGTTTCACGAGTAAATCTGCGTTCGTGAGACACTTCTGCAGTTGAAAAGAACAAAGGAATTATCGGTGACTGGAGGCGCGTTTTTCCGAAGTGTTTCGTGAACGCAATTTTTCGCAGGAAAGATTCAGCCGTTAAATCTAAACCAATAGCTAATCAAATATAAAACTTGGTTAACTTTTAAAATACATACGTTTTTCAACTATACTGAAAAATATTGTTTGTTAAGATTGTGTTTTTTGAGAAAATGGCGTCAAATGTAGGTGACCTTCCAAAATAACCAAATTGTGTTGGGAACATTTACCCATATAATCTGTATCAATGACTGGTTGATGATGAAACTTGGCCAGCTTTTAGAACATGCAAGTGTCTCAGCTATACCGAAAAATATTTTTTTTTTAGAATTTGTTTTTTGAGAAAAGAGCGTTCAAATATGGCGATCTTCTAAAAACCTAACAACTTTTCGTTGTTGTTGCAGTGAAAATAAGACTTCTAACCTCCTTAAGATATTTTTGCAATAAAGTGCCTTTCGAACCTAAATTCCATAAAGAGGTAATAGAAAAATAATTACCAATATTTATGACTGTACCGGTACATGCTATGTGTGAACTGAAATGGAACGGGTCACACACAGAAATAGATGTAAACATTCGCAGAGGCAAGAGTCATCACTCAAGATTGTCTCATACAAATGTCAGTAATGTGTGACGTTACGTAATGACGCACATGGCTGAAAACTAAAAGTTAATTATTATTTTCTGTAAAATTAAAAATGTTTCGATTTATACTGTGTTTTGTTTCCCAATTATCCTCACTGACGGGCGATTGGGAGTAATGCATGTTTTCTGTTAGGAGTATTAAAAAGGGCCCCTAGCGATTTTAAAATGTTCTAGAAAATTTTAAGATGAACAAGATTATACGTATTAGCTATAAAATATAGTAGTGCTCAAAATTAGAATGCCATAACCGTTAATTTGAAATAGCTCCAACGGTTGTTAGTTACATGTTATCACGAAACGTTAAAAACAAAAGCTATTACGTATTAGGTGTAAAATTGAAAATTAAAATTTTCGACGGGTGCCAATCAAGGTCTAGTGCGGTCTAGTGCTTTAGCTTAGGGTCACCAAGCTCGTGGGTTCGATTCCAGCCTGGGGCATGGCTATTTGTGGATTCTAAATGTTCAGATAGGTCAATGCAAATGTGTATTAACAACTTTAATTAGAATTTGCATCTAGCTGAACCGTACTGTACAGCCACTTACAATAATAAGTGGAGGTTGGATGTATAAGAGAGAGAAGCGATTTCCTCCATGATAATAGTTTCACTGAACACCTAATAGTTAGACAACTAACATGCCATAACAAATGTGCACTAAAACATGGGATACCAGGATATTCCTCCATTTGGAGGAAGAAAGGTTTAGTCCTTGAGCATCATGTAGAGAAACACAAGAGAATTAGGCAGAAATTACATTAACGTTAAGTTCTAAGAGATAGGAATTAAAGCAAAGGAAAGGAAAATAATAATATAAACATCATGCAGGATTCATCATTATGTTATGCAAGGGAACTGGTCTTGGTCTTGTTCAAACACACATACAGTGAGAGAGAGAGAGAGAGAGAGAGAGAGATGGAGGAAGGGAGGGGAGATAGAGAAAGAGAGAGACGGAGAGGGTAAGGATAACTGTTTGTGTTCCTAAACAGAAAAGTATATCCTTAGAAAAGGCTATTCTTTTATAATCTCTCTCTCTCTCTCTCACTCTCTAACATTTTAGCTCTGGAACACTCACACGCACATAAAGAATGAGTGTGCGTGAGAGAGTAGCAATAAGTAATTAAAAAATAAACATCAAGAGAGAGAAAAGAAGAGAAAGAAGCAGACATGAGAATAAAACGTCAGAAAAGACAGGGAGAGAAAAAGCGATGAAAAGTATGAGAACTACATTATCTTCATGCTAACGAACAGACACATTGTTTACTCTGATTCTCGCCATTCATGCCTCGCAAGTTCTCGAACAGTGATTAATTTCTGTTTCCAGCCATTATGTTATGTGAAAAAGACACTACCTGGTCGGGACTCGAACCCAGGTCTCATTGTTGAAAGTCTGAGTCATTCGCTGCTACTCCACAGGCTTGGTGCGCGAATGCTGCCTTATAAATTGTATAGTGTTTCTTTCTAAGAATAATAACATGAAAAGTGGATACTTCAGAACAATCACGTGTTCTTAATTGTCTTTGTAACTCCTATAGATTTTATTTTCCCCTTTCTAACCAACATTTGTAAATCGTCTACTTCTCTATAGTGACTCAGTTTTTTTTATTTCACATTCTGAAGGATTCTCCATTTTGTATGAGAAGTTATGATTAGATTCTTCACGATCGCTTAGTAAAAGACCTTGGCTTCAACAGGGTTTGAACCTATGTTCGCTTGCTTTAGTACTAAAAAGTCCAACACATTTTCCCTACGCCATCTTGTCAACGCCATCAAACAAATTCTAACTATAACTTGTTAAACCAAAGTGCACACTGAAAGAGCCTAGCAGGGTAAGATGGTGAAAAGTGCCTTGGAAGGGATCGTGATAAAAATACTTCCATTTTCAGCATAAAAAATTATTGTTCTCAACCAAATTTCAGATCAAAAGCTAACGTAACCTAACCTCAAAATAAATCAAAGTGTGTTATTTGGTAGTTTTGCGATATCTCGGTCAGATTGCACCTACTATGACCTTCTTTATTATTAAATTGAAGATTTTTAAAGCTATACAAGATGGAAATTGTTTCATTTATGTTGGTGCAAAATTCAAACTTGTAGAGAGGTTAGAAAATTCGAAAATTTAATTAAAAATCGGAAGACAAAAGTGTTACATTGCGTATGCCCCCCGCCAACCAACGCATACTTCATAGATGTAGTAGGAACAGAGGGTGGATATGAATCAATGAACGTTGGTCATTAAAATTTCACTTTGTATAGACGGTGCTTGGGCACCGTTTGCGCCGGCGCATCGCGCTTCGACCACGACAGTTTTCGCGTGACGTTGTCGTAAGTGATCCACTTTTCATCACCAGTCACCAACCGCTTCAGAAATGGGTCGCTTTTGTTGCGATTCACCAGCGATTCGCAGATGGAAATTCGGTCCATGAGGTTTTTTTGCGTTAACTCGTGTGGCAACCATACATCAAGCTTCTTTGTGTATCCAGCCTTATGCAAATGGTTCCACACGGTTTTTTGTGCAATGTTTAGCTCTTGGGCAATCGAAACAGTGCTTACATGACGGTCGGACGCGACAATGTCCATGATTTTATCGACATGTTCGACACGTGGCCTTCCAGTGCGTGGTACATCTTTGACGTCAAAATTACCGGAACGGAATCGACGAAACCAAAATTGCGCGTGATTGGCTGTTACAGTATCAGGACCATAAACACTATTCACATTTGCAGCCGCCTGGCTTGCGTTTTCGCCTTTATCGAAGAAAAACTGTAAAATATAGCGTATTTTCTCTTTGCTAGTGTCCATTTTGACGCGCGCTCACACAACACTGAGTCAACTCATCACAACTATCTGAACAGTGTTTGTAGTACGCAATCTCATCGTTTGAACGCCATCTCGTTGAACCCGATCGGACTTATACAACGCGAGATACAGATCACTGAAGCCATCTATTGGCAAAATAATGGATTACTTTTTACTACACCAGATATTTAAGGCTAAATTGAATTTCAATAGGGGACCAATAATGAAGATAGAAGAGAAAACAATTGAAAGAGAAAGAGATAAAATAACTAGGTGTGTTACTCGATGAAAAGTTAAATTTTAGATAGAATGTGACTACAATAAAAAACAAAGCTATTAAAATATCACATAAAATTGTAAATATCGCTACCAATGACTATGGAATACCATTAAATATCATACGAATGTACCACGACGTCATAATTCGCTCCGTTGTTGGATATGCCGCCAGCGCCTGATGCCACCGGACGGATGATATAAGACAAATATAAATTATCAACAGATCTCAAAGACAAATCTTACTCCGTCTTACAGGAGCCTATAGAACCACTCTGGTGGAGGCACTCCAGGTGGCGACCGCTACCATGCTCATGTATCTTCAAATTAAAAGGGTAGGAGCCGCGTACTGGTTAAAGAAAGGAAGAGGACATAACATTATGGACATCTTACATCAGGCAGCAGAAAGTAAGGGAGAAATTCAAGAAATACCAGTGCGTTGCAAAGATTCTGGAATTAAACATCTAAGGCTAGAAGAGTGTTCAGCATGTTTTCGGACGTGGCAGAGAGGACAAACATGAACCTAGAACTGGAAGGAGGTCTACTGCATTTCGTTACCAGTCATGGGCCCTACCGTCAGAGACTGAAGGATTTAAAACTAGTTGAAGATAATATGTGCCGCGTCTGCGGGATGATTGCTCCCCCGGGCCACGTGGTCCTCAGATGTAGAGAAACAGAAGAACTGGTTAGAGACCAAAGAGCCCTTCTTAGGGAGATACCCGTCACAGAGGTTCTGAGAAGACCAGAACTCGTGACGGTCCTCCAGGAGACAGCAGATAAAGTATCTGCATTTTATAGGAAAAAATACCTGGCCGATAAGCGCGCTCTGGGGCGTGGCGATCCGTAACATATCTCATAAGTGTTACATCTAGTGAAACATGACCGGACTGCAAAGGCAAACAGGCGCGCGCGATCGGGTCAACCGCGATGACCGTGATGTCAGAGAATCTGAAAGTACACACTCCAACGCCATAATGGTAATACACCATAATGTAAATCAAGTAAAATACACCATAATAGCAAAACGTCTGCTACTAAAAGTAATAACTAATATATCGAGAAAGAAAATAAGTACCTTCCAGAAAAAATGAAAACATGAGCATCAATGAGGAGTTGCTGGAACTCCAGCAACAAAGAATGCCTCGCCTGGAACTCCGGTGAGAGACATTCGATTAGTGTGTAAGTGTATGTTTGGTGGAGGGAACCAGGCTTGACGATAGTGTAATATTTAGTGGAACAAACAATGTATTAACAAACAGACTAAAAGTTGCGGAAACCGCAACTAGAGGTCAGACAGTGCTTATAATATCTTCGTGTGAATGTGTGCGAGTGAATGTATTTAAATGAAGAATATGGAGAGGAGAGAAGAATGAAGAGGAAAGGATAGTGCGGTGAATGACCAGGAAGCAGGACTTTCTAAAAAGAGAGGAAAGAAGCCATAATCTTCTCTTCATCTCACCCCAATGGCTCAATAATGTGAACAAAGAAGAAGAAGGAAGGGCAACCCTGTGACGAGAGGAGGATGTAGTCCAGAGGGAAGACACAATACCCAAGGAATACACAATCTAACCACTTTTCTTTTATTTTCTAATCTCGTTACAGAGGAAGCAGAAGAAAATAAAACAAAACTTAAGTTTATGTTGTGTCGTCATGTTTTTAGTCCTGTCTGTGTCTTTATGTGCTGTATCTGTTTGTATCTAAAGAAAATAAAGTAGGTATTAACCTCTCTCATATAAATGTTCCATCAGATGAGGAACATAGACTAGGAGAATATTCTGGATGCCTGGTCATAAGTCCATCCCGCAACGCCAGCTGTCTCAACAGGTGGAACATAGGAGATTCTTGGAAAGCCGGAATTCTGGCAATCCAACAATCTTTAGGGATAAGCCTGCCCCAGGCTGAGAAGTACAAATTTATGCGTGATGCATGTCCTTGAAAGTGCACAATACAACCTGTGCAATGGATGCAAAGAGTCGGGCCCCCAAAGGTAGTAAGTCGGTCCCCCAAATAAGAAAATACACATAACATTTATTTTATCTTTATCCTATCCCAATCTCTGTGCTGTTACTTTCCACGGTCGAGACAGTCGTAACAAAAAAATTATTGTAAAGACATCCTTTTCTTAAACAATTCGTACAAAAAATTAAATAATAATAATAATTTTGTATATGCATGATTAAAAAGAAACTCATGGGGTGCACAATGAGAGCGCGCCTCGTGCAATCTTGTTGTGCACTGAGAAACATTCTAGCGTTCTTTAGCAATCAGTTATTTATATACATCCTAACAATTATTAAATATTAAATATGAACATATAAAAATAGATTTTGAAAGAAAAATGAAGAAAAACTGTTGTCCCGGGCGGGACGACTCAAACCCAGGACCTTTCGCTCAAGAAGACGACAGCTTGACGAGTCGACCACGAAAGCGACCTGGCAAACAGCACTTTCGAACTTATATTTATAGTGCATGTGTTACGTAAGAAGCCCGGTCATGTGTCTAATTTTGGGTTATGTTATACCACTATAAAACATCTAAAAAATTATGGTTATAGAACCACTAAAAATACATAACACATATTTATTTCGAGCCAATTGTAGTCTTAGCTTTTTTTAAATTCAATTTACAAATTTTCTAACCCTCTAAAAATTGAATTTGGCGCCAACATAAATGAAATATTTACCATCTTGTAAAGCTCGGAAGTCTCTTCAATTTAAAAAAGAAGTTCATCAAAGGTGCATATCCGACCGAGATGTTGCTAAACTACCAATAAACATACTTTAATTTATTTTGAGGTTAGGTTAGCATCTTTTGAGCTGAAATTTGGTGGAGAGCCATCATTTGTGATACTGAATATGGTAGTATTTTTTATCACGATTCCTTTTAAGCCACTTTTCACCATCTTACCCTGCTAGGCCCTTTATTATTAATAATTAATTTGTTTCGTTTTTCGTACATTATCTAAAATTACTTTTAAAAAGTGACATGGGAACTTGGAGTTTAGCTACAAAAAGCTAGGGTGTATATAAACCCACCAGGGCAGGATGCACACAGAGCGAGAATGAAGTTTGCAAGGAAGGACGGTACGTTCGAAGGGAACTGGGCTTTGTTAGCCGCGGGGGCGCAACCCCGGTTAGCGGCGGGCATACTCATGGTGCTGTTAAAATTATACTCTAACTTTTTTACGGTGATTTCCATTTGGAGCACCGTAGAAATGGTAACATTGATTTGGAAAAAAATCGCGACCGGGGCGATAGGTTCTTTTACCACTTCAGTTTTTGAGGTTCTAACAGTACGATTCCCTGAATATAAATCCCAGTGTTGACTAGATGTCATGGAATGACTGTAAATACAACGGTGAGACCAGCTATTGCCTGCTAGAAGCGTGGCGCATTGGTAACACGTTCGTTTATGAAATAAAAAATCCTTGTTCGATTCCCCGATGTGGTAAGATTTTTCTTATTTTTTTCTTACACAATATATTTTATATGTTCATATTTATTATTAATAATGATTAATTATTATTAATAATAATTAATAATTGTTGTATATTTCGTAGATTATCTTAAATTAGTGACCATGGTAACATGTAGAGATTGTACTGAAAGCTAGAATGTATATAAATAAACGGCTGAGAGTAGCGAGTTTAATTGCTGATTTAACAACTCTTTTGTTATAGTTTGTGTAGCTAAATGGTCATAATGTTAGACTCTCATTCGCAAGGTCGTGAGTTCAATTTCACGTCCAGATTTCCAATTATTTTCTTCAAGGAATAAAGCATTACAAATAATGTTCGCGATTGCTCCTGAAAGAGATTTATTCCGTAAAGGGAGAAAAATAAAGGTAGAGAGAGAGAGAGAGAGAGAGAGAGAGGGAGGGAGGCAGGAAAAGACTTTGACTTTGTGCGAGCCGACCCCGCGAGATGAAATGCCCAATTAGACCTCGGGATGACCTCTACGGTGGCCGGGTAGATTCTACACTTCCCGAAATTTGCCTGCGTAAAGCACAACCTTTATTACGCAGACTAAAACAAAATCCTAACATTCAATGGGATGATAGTGGCAATGTTAATATATATGGTAAATTAATTTCTGGTGCTAATATAGTAGATTTAATATCAGATTTTTTCAGGTGTCGTAAGGGAAATATTCCAACCAGCGGTTGGGAGTCCTTTGCTGTACTATTAGCAAAATCAAACACATCCTTATAGTATTAAGGTAACCCTAAACGTATAGAGTATATTCGAAAGCTCACATCTGCTGCTTCTCCAAAAATAGAGGCGGCGGAGGAGCCAGGATCATCACGTAAACGTAAAGTTGTCACTTGACCCAAGCATAGACTATGAAGAAGAAGAAGTTGGCTAATATTTAATACAACCGATCGCATCCAGCATCATTTTCAACAGCAGTTGATTCATACCATGAGAGTTGAAAACAGGTTTCATTACCTACATGTTTCTTAGCACAAACTTGATCGTTTGGCTCCAGAATGTCATCCTTTGCTTTTAGCGTGTCTATATTATACACTACAGGAATTATGTTTGGTGACCTATTTTATATACGCGCTTTCAGGTTTTATTTTGTATTATGTGTTAAATAACGAAGCTAGATTTTATGCGAACCTAAAACACAGCAGCATTATTTTATTCTTTTCACTTCAAATTTTAAACAAGCAAGTTCAATATTGGTGAAACGGATCAGAAAAAGATATATTAGAACAAGTTGTAAAAGAAGAAGAAGAAGAACTAGAAACGCAATAAATATGAAACACCAAATGAGTCTCAAGGCCTAATAATGTAAATTTACTCAGTTAGTAGCGAGATTCAAAAATAGGTCTGAAATTTAAATTTATATCTGTAATGGAAAATTCATTTATCCACATTTCTAATATCACCAATGTCATAATTACTAAAAATTA
>JAGDQP010071975.1:0-10570 GCA_022664845.1 Lepisma saccharinum | reverse complement strand
TATATCACGGCCATATTCAATCCACTTGTGGATGAGAAAACGGGAAATAATTATATAGAAAATGTATGGAGTATTGATACTAAAAAAAAAAAAAGATCAGGAATAGGTCAGAGGTAAAGGAAGGAAATGCGGATGTTGGAAGAAGGAAAATAGAAGGTTATTTCAGGTTTAGACCGAGTTTCAGTTCAGTTTTACTAAGCCCTGAGTGAAGACTTCTTCCAAGAAATGGCGTGTGGATGTGTTGTCATCAACAGATACCCCCACCCCCTTTATCTCTAGCTTTTAGGCTGTATGTAGGATTCGTTATTTCAGAAGAGTCTTAATATGGGCGAGTACTACCTATTGAAGATGTTTAGAAATTGAGTTCCATCTGATCTGATTGCCAATATTAAATAATGACTCCTGAACACTGGAGCGGGATATAGCATTTCGAGTCAATTACACTAATATTATTGATTAAAGAAGATTTGCGGGTTGCATAATTTCGTTAAGGTTCGGAGAGAAAAGTTAATTTTATGTGGAGAAAATATTTACATCCATGTACTCTATAAGGTGGAAGTTATTCCCGTATATTTTTATGGTCGTTAGTAAGATTATTGCTGTAATATATATTATTTAAAACCTATACAAACATTGTTTCGCCTACCGTATTTATCAAAACAAACAAAAAAGTATTTAAGAAATACCTTTAGAGCTGCATTGAGCTTATTCTAATGTAGTGTGACATAATTAATATATTAATTATATATTTACATATTGGCTGTTTTTAGTAAATAGTTACCCAGTGGCGGCTCATCAGGTGAAGTTGGTGAAGTTTACCTTCACTTATTATTTTGATGTGCATTAACAGAATTGATTGGGCCAGAAAATCAGTCAACATCATCTAAGATCGGATAGTGGCATTATCAGTATCCTGCCTAAGCCCAGAAATCCCAAGATAAATGTTAATGAACAAGGATAGTAAGGATGTGTTGATGAATTTTGGTAGTACTTCACCTATTATTTGTGTCACTAGCCGCCACTATTGTTACCTTAAGCCAGTATACTGACATACCGCTAGACACGCAACCAAAATATCTTATGAGAGTTGAGAAGCTAAAATCCGAAACCTAAATTTATAAAAAAATCCAGGACAAGGAAGTAGGAAGGTAACTACAAAATTTGCGAGGTACTCTGAAAGCTCCTCAAACAAGTGCGTCAGCTGAGACAAAGAGCTTTTCCCTCGTGCCCAAAATAACCCATCATTTAGAGACCCCACCCCCAAATCTAAACACGATCCTCAACAGAACTGGACCCTTACAGTCCATCTCCCTCTAAATCTGGTAAGTGTTGCCAGTAACCTTAAAAAAACTTATAGTTATGGTAATACCATCTATTGACCAACTTTTCAACATTATAGTCAAACATTACCAAGCATTGCGTTACTGCATAAAATTGTACAAAATACCTATTATTCCCATTTATAACAAAATTACTCATGTTATTACATAACATGAGGACATAACACTATGTTCCCACATAGCAAAATGTCGTCCCAGGAATATCTGACGGATCTCCTAGCAGGATATCGGGACGTCCGTAGGACATCCTGTTTAAGTCCCGTTTACATCCATGGGACGTATAGTTATAATTAATCCTTCGTATAACTATACGAAGGCATATCCTTCGTATAGTTATAATTAATTAAATAATAATAATAGTAAGGTCAATTTAATTTATAGAAATTCCAGGTAGGTAATCCCGCACGGCTTTCCGGGGGACATCCAGGGGACCTCCATACGGGATGAACGGTTTGTATTGCCCACAGAGTTATCCCACGGACGTCCTTAGGACATCGCTATGGGAACTTCAGAAATCTTACGTTAATGGGATCTAATGGGACGTCCCAGGGATGTACTCTGCTGTGTGGGTTCCGCCCTCTATTTTGGGGAAACTCAGATCATCGTTACTCCTCCAAATCACAACTATGTCATCTCTTCATACCAGAACAGACTTCACATCATGGCCATACTTTTGATAAAATCTTCTCCGTCGTCAGTGTCCTGAAACTTTTCAATCCTGATTCACAGTTAGGAAAAGGTGAGAGTAGACGTCTATTTTTTCCCTCTCCTCCAACCGTGAACGTCGGTTTATCTGCATGTAAGTTACGTACAACGAAGTTGTTTTTTTATTTCCTGTGCTTTTTTTCATTCAGTTTTCTTGATTCTTCCCCTTATTTTATCCGCATTTTTCATTGTGTGTTTTCTTCATTTATATTTTATATATATATCTATAAATAACATTGTATGTATGTGTGTTGTGCTCTATACAAATCTACAAGCGTGAATCAATTTCCACAAAACTTTGCATACGTTGGGTCTCGGATTAGAGTATAGGTACATTTTAATTCACGCTTGGTATATTCATTGATAACAATGAATTTAATAAATATTTTTTAAAGATTTTTATTCAAGTTTATATTGATTGTTGTAACGTTAATTTTATGTGTAATAATACGTAAAGTATGGAATGGATAACTAATACTAATAATAGCAATAGTTGTTGTTTTGTTAGTAGTGGTAGTAGTTGTTGTAACAGTAGTAGTAGTAGTATTACGACTATTAGTGTTGCCAACATATTTTACTGAGCCCGCATCAACAGGCGGGCACTTAGCTGGTTAATAATAATGATGATGATAATTTTACTGTCATTATTTCTTCACGAAGCCTCTCACCGATTCCTAGTTACTTAATATCTCTCGCTTATTTTGTTTTGTGCAACTTCTTTAGTGATTTTCCCGTCTTTATGACCTGGCCATTCTTGTTACCGAGATTTCAGTTGGCAGTTTAGACACTGCTATACAACTTTTTTTTTTTTTCATTTCTGTGCCCTGAGCATGTCTTTGGCGAAACGTTACCGTCCTTTTTATCTGTGTGTGAAGTTTGTGTATACCTACCTGAATATCTTGTTCTTTTCTACTTTTCATATACTGTACATACAGTGTGCACATGAAATAAGTTCAGGAGGTTATTTACATCAAAACAAGAAAAAAGGTTCCTTGGAAGAAATTTTGAAATAGTTTCGGAGCTGCAAACTACAGTCGCATCGTCACAAATGACGTCATATCTCGACATAATGATGTAAGTTTTGTCGGCTTAGCAAATCACACTCGAAGTAGTACCATAGTAGTACGTCATAGTAGAATATGACGTCTATGGCAGAGCTACCTAGCGGATGGATTCAAAATCACGTGTTCTGAACTAAATTCCATTAGTTTTAGCACAGCCAGAAATGGGGAAGTCTATCTATTATGAGGTCTATGGTAGTACACGATACCTCCATTTAAGTAATGTATATGATTGAGGGAGTACCGCATAGCTAGGATTCACACCATAAGAATGTTATTGTCAAGGAATCAAATGGTTTAACAGGGCAAGCATAGAAACCCCCTTTAACCTGCAACCATAAACGTAGCTTAAATAGGTATATGAGGTTCTACTTCGATTGTGATTTGCTAAGCCGACAAAGATTACCTCAATACGTGTCAAGATGTTGCGTCATTTGTGTCGATGCTGCCGTAACTTTGAGCTCCTGTAGTTTCGAAACTACGGCATTGTTACCGCCCCCAATGCAAGCATTTGTATTTAGTGACGAGTAGATGTGCAGTGAAATTATACTTGGCGGACGACATGGCCGGTTTTACAAGTTTAATATTTCTGTTTCTTAGTTGTACTTTTGATAATATTGGAAGGAGAATTTAACATTATATCGTTCGAAGGGAAGACATTTGAGTCAAAGTAATTACATAGTATCCATGTACCTTTGTGTTGGAGGTCAACACATGTAACTATTTGTATTACATGTCTATATAACTTACCAGCGCAGGTTGCATGTAATAGAACGTACCAAGCACGAAATAAATAGCGCGCCAGCATTCAGTTACTGCTAAGTTTTAAAGGATGCCTTTTTCCTTTCAGCAGAAAAGTTCTTAGGTAATATGCTCTTTCGTCGGAGACCATTTGCTTGGTGCGGCAGCCTCTCTCCAGTGGAAGAGAGGCCCCTAACGGAAGAGTTCTCTTTCGGTGGAGACATTCTGATTAGTGTTCAGGGCCTCTTTGAAAGAGAGGTCTTCAGCGAAGAGTGCTCTCTTTCGCCGGAGAACACCTCGTTGAAGAGTTCTCCTCTCCCGCCATTTCTGGAAGAAGTTGAGGGAGTGTGTCTCCTATCCGGAAGGTCATTCCCTCGACCCGTTGGTCTCTTCCTGCCAACTGGAGGTTGCTGCGCACCAGTTTTACACCTTCAGATGCAAACCTCAGGTCACGTAGCAATTACTTGATGACGAAAAGCAACGTTACTCTCTTCTCTCGCTTTACGTACTTCGGGATCCTTGAAGCTTAGAACCCGCATATTTCGTATCTTCACCCCACACGTAGTGGATTAGGACGGGCTCCAGTCAGAGGTCATCACTGCTTCTGGCGTTCGAGCAGGATACGTGACTATTAAAGCATGTTCCGAAATTTCTTCAAACATATCTTTTTCTTGTTTTGATGTAAACAATCACCTCCCGAAATTTGCACCATTATTCCAGAGACACTCTGTGTAATCAAATAGGTTTGAAAAAAATGTTAGATGGTAGTAGATACATCATATAAATACATCGATGGCAGTGTTTCGCGAAAGGATATGGTCACGGCAAAGAAATGCAGCCAACTGACAGCTAGGTATGGATGGCCAGGTCATAAAAGCGTGAAAGGTGAAGGAGAAGGTAGGATAATGAGGTAAAGAAAAAGTGGAGAAAATATAAATAAAAGAGTGGAAAAAAGAATAAGATGAAGGATAAAGAAAGCACAAGAAAAGAGAACACCAGGGTCCAGTGAATTATATGCAGATAAGACCACGTTCATGGTTGGTGGAAAGGAGGGGAGAGAAGATAAACGTCTAATCCTACCTCCTTCTAAATGTGGAAGGTGAATCAGTATTCAGAATTTTCAAGATACTGACGCAGAAGGTTTCGTCAAAAGCAGTGTTGGTTCGATTTGCCGCAGGGAATGCCGGGGATCTTCCCTGGTGCGTGAGTAGTTTATCATTTATGGTTTTTAATTCCGAATATCATCCCAACCAGGGATAAATTCTTTGTATTTCTACCAAAACAGATAGTATGTTGAAACATACTAGCGACCTCTAGCTTCAGGATCCCCTCTTCGTAATTTATAACAAATCGAACACTGGTCAAAAGTACGATTGTTCAGGGTTGTAGAGATGAGCTAGTTGTGATTTAGATGAATAACGCTGGTGAGAGATCTCTGGGTTTCCCCAAAATATAAAGTGGAACATATGTTACAACGTAGGAGCAGGGTCGTAACTACTATGGCGCGAACCCTTCCAACAAACTTTTGCTCATAATTTTCAGACTTCGGTGATTAAATCTATCTGAGGATTGCAACTTGAATCTTCGAGTCTCTTTTCCTTTACTAAGAGACGGTCTGACCTTGCAGGATTGGTTTATTACCCTTTGCAGGGAGGGGATTCTTGTAGGTCAAGCACCGCGAGCAATTTTGGAATAAGCCGATTCGGAACTTTTTTTTAATCTCTCATCTGAAAACTGCCATTCTAAAATTTACAAGCACCAACGCCATCTCCCTCTTCTCTTTCCGTACCCGTCCTTCTTTTCTTGTTTTTCAGAACTGAAGAGGTCCAGCCACCAACCTTAGGACCCAGGAGCAGGACCCACCCCTTCGCAAAACAATCCTCCAGAATGAAGGCTCGCCAAAGGAAAAGGCAAAAAAAAAAAAGTCTTTTATAGTTCTTACCACTTGTTTCGGCAAGCAAAAAGATCATTTTGCAAGCAAATGAAGGAGAGTGGCAAGAGAGAGCGAGAGGGACAGAGAGGAGAGGGAACAATCACCCCCGGCTTCGGAGGGTCGAAGATGAAGAAGCTGTTTGGTGGGAGATATTTTTTGGTACATTTGCGCGCTCTTTCTTACCCGGTGGAACGAGGTACAAAAATGAAAAGTAAACACTGATGTCAACTTGCCTTGTCAACACTTTCTTTCTTTTCTTTTTTTTTGTAAGTTTCACGTTGCAAATGCTTCCCACAGCTACAGTAAATACAACTAAACTGAATTGGAAGGAGGGACTTTACGTAACTTTTGTATTCTTTTCGTAACTGAGACCAATGTTTTTCAAACTTCTGGAAGTCGTGGCGTAAAAAATAATTTTGATAAACCGGAGCCTAGAGCGCACTTGAATAAATATTTCAACTAAGATCCTTATACCGTACATAACATAATTATTAATCCTTAGAACTTTCTAAATTTCATGCAATGTTATGGACACATGTTACATACACCATTGAAATGAATGCTAGCGTTTTTGTCTTCTTTCTTTCTTTCTATCTTACCCCGCCTCTCTTTTTTCTTTCATTTTTCTCTCTTTTCGTGTGTGTGTGTATGTGTGATTTCCAGTGACCCTTGGTTTGGTATGACAAACAATTAGAGACTTGTTTCGAACTCATTATCATTCCCAAACACCAATTCATTTCAGAGTATAAGGAATGGTTGGGTTTTAGAATTATTGGCTTTTTCCGGTGGCCGATATCCAGAAATTTTCCAGTATTTTCAAGCTGATGGTGTGTGTTTGGTGATGGAGGTGGGGTAGTGAATAAAAATTTGGAATTGGGTCTGACGTAGGAACGATTTCTTCCATTGACAGCAAAGCTTGTTTCTCAATCGTTTGAAGTTGTAAAATGTGTGTGTGTGTTACTGTACCTAAAAAGGCACAGTACCCCTCTTTTATTATTAACATTCCGTCCCCTTGATTTTTGGAAGGCAGACAGTATTTGTGACGACTCAGGATCAATCGTGTTCGGGAGTTCAATCTGACACGTGTTGACAAGTGGACGAAACTCGGATTTATTCTCTTTCGTGTGTGTACAATTAAAGAACAACACATTAATTGTATTCGAACCAGAGCTCTAACGTATAATTCGTAAATGATTTAATTGACATTAAAGCAGGCTGTGTAAAACAGAACATTAAATTACGTGTACGGAGTGTGCGTACAAACATTTGAGTGTATGTGCGTTTTGTAGGCCTAGAAGGAAAAAGTGCACCTCACCATTAGAGAACGTGTGCTTTTTGTGTAGCGATCAATCAACAGTACTTCTGACATTCCGTGTATGGTGTGTGTGGTATATTCTATTACATCTTCGGTCGGAGTGAGTGAAGAAGTTATCCAGTTGTTTTACGTATTACTTATTTACAGTTCAGATTACTTCCTCTGATTCATATTCATAATGAGTGAGAATGGTGCTTCGAAAAGAAGGAAAAGGCGGCTCCAAGAAGAAAATATTCGTAAAACTAACTTAAAAATTACATCATTTTTGGGTAAAAAAACAGTCAATTGATGCTTGCAGTGAAGATAAGTTTCCTCCAACTAGTAGCGTGAATACCGGAAGTGACGATAGTGTTGCAGAATCCACCGGGACATCCTATTCATTAAGCGCAAGTTCAAGTACTAGTTCCCATAATGAAGGAACAGAATAAAAAATCTCAAATTGCGTGTTAACGGATCCATTAGACGTGGAGGGAGCTCCAGAAATTTCTAGCTTTTCAGAACTTATTACTGCGTATTTGCTGTTTTTGACGCTCCCTGTTTCGGTCAGTTCCGCGGAGAGGTCGTTCTCAAAATTGAAATTAATAAAGAACTATGCGAGAAGCACAATTGGCCAAAATATACTAAGTGATTTAGCACTATTGTCAATAAATGCGGAGGAAGCTGAAAAAATGGATGTTCGAGAGTTTGTAAAGGACTTTGCTGATAGGAAAGCAAGACGGAAAGCATTCAACTAATTCCTGGTACTCTTTATGAAGAATGATGTCATTCACTGCATAAAGGAGTCCATCTTACATTTTGAAGCTTACTGAATAAATTACATAACAAAGTGGTTTCCATTTATGAATTTGTAGTGATTGCATGCATTTAATACATTCACAGATCTAGCGAAGTTTGATTATAATTATGTTATCTACTATTCAGTGGTGGTTCCTCTTAATATGTGCAAGTTTGTACAAACATGCTTTCATTATTTTCAATATTTATTTCTGTGCGAAATCAGTTTTTGTTTATGAAATGAATTTAGCTTACTGAAAAGGCAGTGTCTCGGTCTTCCGTTTCCTTCAGCTTGTCAAACGTGATCTTGGGCTAGGGAGGGGGTTAGAGGGATGTGGTGCAAAGAGCCATCACCTACTGCCTCGTAAGTCTGCAAGCGAGCGGTCGCATTTTCAGCAACAATGCGTGTCGTTGTCATGGGTTCCTCCTCACACCACCAAAACTCTCTTTTCTTCCTTTAGTCCAAACACGGAAGCCTATTATCCCAACCGTGATTGTCCTTATTTTTTATTGTCTTTTTCAATCCAGACCGTCGATTTTAGTCGTAAATTTTTCCAGGAATGTGCTGCAGGTCGCTATTTTTTCCTCACCCTCAACAAAATGAAATGATTGAAAGACAAAAGATAAAAATATTTTTTTTAAAAAAAAAGGAGAAACAAAAAGAAAAACACTTTTATTCATTAAGTCGAGTAGAAAGTAAAAAAATCAATTCGGATTGCAATCTGTTATATTTTTCTTGGCATCCTGCCTTCCTCGTGCTGCGTATGGGTTAGTTCAGCACGAAACACATATGAGAGTGCAGGATCCATAATGTTTTTCCTCTCCTGGAATGTTTGGTCCCTTTTCGGTATGAATGTAGTTCCCTGGGGTGCCTTAGGTTTCTTGACTTTTGTATTCATAGGTGTGTTTTATAGCATTTTTCTCCATTCATCCTCCATTTTCCATCTTTCTGTAGCAGTGTGCAGAACACAATTTTTATTTTACTGTTCAGATTGTACAATTATCTGCACTTGCAATGTTATCAGTTGAGCGATTTTTCTTACGTGATTGAAAGACTTCAACAATGAAGTCTTCGGAAAGTATATTAGAAGCAAGGACAGAACAATAATCTTGCTCTGCAAGTAGATAAGTATTGTTTTAATATTTGGTATATCCTACAGTTGGATTTACATATATTTATATTAGTTGGATATATTTAGTTGGATTTACATAACAATTAGTTTGAGAAATATGTGCGAGCTTTGTGCATAATTAGGTAAATCTTTAGAACATTAATCTCCAATTGTGTCTACAGCATGTGGTATTATTTTTGTTATAATAATAATAATATAATAAGACATGTTGTACACAACCTAACATCTGAAGCACGAGCTGCCAATGTTACCATTGAAGAAGCGAAAATTTTGTTGGCGGAGGGGGACCTTGGGTGTTTGCTTGCGGGGGGGGGGGACATAAAATGTACTTACTCCACTGGTAGCGCATGCCACTACTTGTGCTTGCAGACGTTTACGGAAAATGTAATATCTCCGGACTCGTTTATCATAGAACATTCAAACAAAAAACATTTTTTCCCTTAAAGTCTACTTGATAATTTTCGTCCTCTGCATGAAAAGCCTAAAACGTACTAGAACTGATCAAAACAGTATCCAAATATGATTATCGAAATAAAAACAATTGCAGTTTTCTGGGTGCTTTTCACCACGGAATGAATTGAATATCAAAGTTGATTTTTTGTACACTATTAAAGTATATTTAACGTATGCAAAATATGAAAACTTATATTTGCTTCCTTAATATGCACCCTTCCATTTCCATAAAGTAGGAATATTGGATTTTCAAAAATATGTATAAAATTAAAGAAGAAAATATCTGCCTTCGTATTTCGTACACGTTAAATATACTTTGATATGTAACAGTGTACAAAAAATCAACTTTGATATACAATCCCGTCTGTGGGAAAAAGCACCCTGAAAACAGCAATTGTTTCTTTTTCGACAACCATATTTGGATACTATTTTGACCAGTTCGAGTACGTTTTAGGCTTTTCATGCAGAGGACTAAATTATCAAGCAGGCTTTAAGGAAAAAAAAAAAAAATTGTTTGAATGTTCTATGATAACCAAGTCCGGAGATATTACACTTTCCGTAAACGTCTGCAAGCACAAATAGTGGCATGCGCTGCAATACAAAACTAGCAGCCATTAATTAACTACTTGGAATAAAATAAAATAAAATAATACACGTTTTGAACTATTCTTATACAAGGGATATCAATATAAAAAATTAAAAGGTTCAAGCAACCAAGCTGGACGATTTCACATGGATTTACCCAAATTACATTTACATTTATGACCAGTGTTTACACTACCTTAGAAGCAAATATGCAACATATTTATTTTTTCTTATCAGGGCAACAATGTTATCAAGTAATATGCCAAAGCTCATTTCGCTGCGTACTACCCCAAATTAGGAACTGGGGGTCAAAGTTAAAAAAAATCCCTTTCGGTAGGCCTACAGGCTGAGGTAGATCTCGAAGTTTTTTTTTTATTTTCAAAAATTCAAATCTCGCCTTATATGAGAGCTATCGAGAAACTATTTATTGTTTTGTAGATTATTCATCAAGAGCTGTTCAACGATACCCCACAAGACATATACAGATGCTTATCAGAATAATGGAAACACCTGAACGAAAGTGCAACTTA
>JAGDQP010071973.1:0-10570 GCA_022664845.1 Lepisma saccharinum | reverse complement strand
CTTCAAATTTTTAGGGCTACGCCCCCTTTATTGTGATCAGACTTTCTGGGGACAGCGCCCCATGCTGTGCAGACCTTTTCCCATATCGCCTCGGGGGCTGCACGCTCATAGCGGTGGTTTGATCCATTTATTGAAACATTTTCGTGATGGTACACCTTCATACCAAATTTCGTTTCTCTAGCTTCAGTGGTTTGGAAAATGGTATTCGGGCGGCTATGTTGAATTACAGAAAGCGATTTTTAAAAAGTTTTCTTACATTGCCGTTACCTACTTGTGATGGTACACCTTCATACCAGATTTCGTTTCTATAGCTCGAATGGTGTGGAAAAAGTTTTTGTGCGGCCATTTTGATCCAAGTTAACAACTTTTTCAAAAATGTAAATTATTCCTAAACTACTCTTGTTAATACACCTTTATGCCAAATTTCGTATCCCTAGTTCAAACGTTCTGGAAAATGGATTATGAAGTCAGCCATTTTGGATTCAAAATGATGTCTTTGCAGATATTTTGTAATCTACTAGTGATGATATACCGTCATACTTCGAAATTTCATATTTCAATTTTTAACATCTTTTTTCTTACAGAACCTCAAAATCGCTGATTTCGCACAAACTCTTCTTCCTGTATAACATGCTGACGTTTTGTGACACGTGGAACTCGGCTGCATGCACTGCCGTACGTGTTGATACTCACCTCGATTCGCTCGCGTCGCTGCGCCAAGAATCCCACGGCAGGCCGCGCATCGAACTTGAGGAGTTTGGAGGAACTGCGTCTTTTTATCACAACCAGAATCTGCAGTGCACTGCGCCACATGATGCAGATATTCCCTCATACTCCAGAGCGCTGCGTCCGAATGGGGAAACTTCCACATTCTGCCTGTATAACATGCTCCTGGCAGTGCTAACGTTTGTGACGAGTAAAACTTGGTGGGACACGCAGGAGTATTGGAAGTTGGCGCGAGGAACTAGGCTCATCCATATTCCATTTCACCACTTTTTAAGGTTGAAGGAGTTGACCGGACAGTTTGCACCCCTGGTGCTTTTGCTCGTATTTCGCAGCTTTTTACACTTGTGTAATGTATATACTCGCTTCGCCTCATTGGGGGCGCTGCCCCCAGAATTCCAAGATGGCCTCGCTGGGGCGCACCCCTTTATCGCAATCAGGCTCCAGCTGGGAACTGTAACTTAGTAGGGGAGACGAGCCGAATTTATTCTAACCTACTCGTAATGGTACACCTTCATACCAAATTTCGTTTCTCTAGCTTCAGTCGTTATAAAGTGGGGCTTAGGCGGGCATTTTGGATAAAAGAAGGACACATTTTTAACGTTTTCTTATATTTTCGTGACATACTCGTGATGATACACTGTCATACCAAATTTCATTTCTCTATCTCGAACTATGTGAAAAATGGTATTTCAGCTGCCATTTTGAATCAAAGATGGTGAAGTTTTTAAAACGTTGTTATGTTTTCCTAAACTACTCTTGATAATATATCATTATGCCAAATTTCGTATCTCTGGCTCAAGCAGTTGGAAAATGGATTTATGACGCCCGCCATTTTGGATCCAAGATGGCGTCTTTAGAGATATTTTGTAATATTTTCATAATCTACAAATAATGTTGTACTGTCAAACTAAATTTCATTATTCTAGCGGCAGCCGTTTAGGCTGTGTATTCTTTAAAAGTTTAGGGTTGGCCGCCATTTTGAATTCAAGTTGGCGACTTTTTCAAATTTTTAAAAAGCTTTCTTAATTTGCTACCAATGATGTAGTTTCATACCAAATTTCACTGTTCTATCTTTAGTCGTTTAGGCTGTGTATTCTTTGAAATTTTAGGTTTGTCGGCCATTTTGAATCCAAGATGGCGACCTTTTCAAAATGTCGGAATTTTTCCTTTATCTACTTATCATCCTCTACCTTCATACCAAATTTCATGTTTCTAGCTTACTCCAAACACCCTAAACAATATGATGAGTGAGTGAGAGTGAGTGAGTGAGTGAGTCAGTTAGCCTAAAATGTGCAATTTCAGGGGTCCACAACTAGAACATAGTTTGAGATACGAATATGAAATTTTGTACATCTGCACATATTTACCATATCTCCTTAACGGCAAAAGCTCATATTCCTATCTTTAACATCTTTTTTCTTACGGGGCCCCCAAATCGTTGATTTTGCCATAAACTCTTGTTCCTGTATAACATGCTTCTGGCAGTGCTAACGTTTTCTGACGTGAAGAACTTGGCTCATGCACTGCCGTGCATGTTGATATGATACGGTGTCTTTAAAAATTGGGACTGCATCAGGTCTCATATAAATACTTTCTTCATATGCTGTGATAGAGTCTTCAATATTATTGGTAAATACCGACTTGAAATTGACAAGTAACTTTTGTCTCCACTTATCTTTTTCAAAATCTATTGTCACCGTCCCAGTTATCTCCTGATGTTCTTGTTGCATCTGGCATTTGATAGTATCCAAAGAAATAAAATGTTGCCAATGAGGCCAGATCTGCTGCATACATCCTAGTAATGAGTAAGGTCCATCAAATACTTGAAATAATAAATTATATTGATGATGTGCTGTCTTACACATTAACGTTATTTCTTCAATGATCGATCATTTTTGTCCTGTCAGTGCTCGAAGTGTAGAAGTGGGCTTACATACATCTCGCTCTAATCCAAGCTTCTTAAGAACCGAAAAGGACAATATTCGTCGCTGCTCCCGTATCTACTTCCATATTCATCAGATGATCGTTTATTGAGATTGTCACTATTCACTTGTTGATTTCCACTTTATATAGGTCTAGCTTCATTACGTCCTGGCGTTTCCTAATCTCTTTCGGAACAAATAATTTCTTGGAATTTTCAGCGCATACTTTTAGTTGTCGACATAACTTGCGATGTGTCAAATCCTTGAACCTAGAAAACCACCATCGGAAATCTCGAACTGTTTCCGAAGATTTCATTACCAATTTTAAATAGAACTTAACATCACCTCAAAATTCACGAGCAAGAACTTTTTATCGTCATTTTGTGGGTCAATTACTGACCTTATACGTACTCACGTTTTCTATGTAATTGCATTCACAGCTAATAATAGAGAGGTGCAGTATACTGTACACGTAAGCATGAACATAGAACAGAGTGAGTATACTAAGGAAAAAATGAAACTACTTTCTTCATGTTTATCGGTTTTGATTGTTGTCTAAAACTTTAAGTTATCTTTAAAAGTTCTTTAGTTTTTGAATGGAGTACGGGTAGATATTATTAGCAATTTCGTTGACTTACTTCAGCTATAAATCTACAACATGGGTAATGATTTTTATTAAGATACCACTAACTTAGTCTCGTCTTTAATATGTTCTTGAAAGTTTAATATGAGTATACTGGTAGAGCGTTGGCTTCTCATTCGGAAGGTAGTGTATTCGAGTCCAGTGACCGCCAACGTAACTGAGGTGATTGCGATTCTACCAGGCAAATGTTGGGATGGTACCAGACGCGTAACTACATTTTTGTCCCTCCTTGCGCAAGAGAATACCAAGGCCGAAGGTCGATTTGGCTCATTGTGAGGCTAGGGTGAAGTGTTCCCTTGGAAGGATACCCTCCCGCATTGCGGAGTTTTGCTACGACCCTGGATGGTACGTTAAATAAAGCCAAGACTTATTCATTCCCCAAATTCTTATTTTTGTTGTTACTGTTGTGTTGCTGTTTCAGCATTTAACATGTTGATGAATAATTGCATATGGAAAATAAATTTTACTGCATTAATATTATCACTAATAAGTCAAGCACTAAATTATCTTAGAATAATTTAATAAAACACTATCATATGTTCAGCTCTTTAGCTACCAAATGACTGGTTTTTGATGACTGGTTCGTGTGCAATGAACGAGGAGAAACCATTAGAAAGGAGTACGAGAAAGCCATTGCGCAGTCTTGCACAGTATAACATCCTTGAAACCTTCTTACGTTATTTACGCGCTAAATATTATTTTATGCAATGAAGTTCCCTTTTACTTTTATGCATACGCTTTTGTTGGGTCATCTGGACACGTGTACTTTCAGCAAACTCTCAAATCTCTACGGACGGATTGTCCGTTTGACCAAGACGAAACTCTGAAAGATGTCAATTTACACTTAAGTACGATTATTTATTTACATCGTCGAAATTGCTGTGATAAGTAGGAGTTGTCATGATAAATAAGACGGCGGCTTCAAGTGCTTGTCAGCCAAGGGCAAGGGCGCCGCTCCCGGGGGGGGGGGGGGGCAGGGCCCCTCTAAGGTTGAAGTGGTCCCCCGAAATGAAGTCGGTTCTCCTATTTCTACAGTACATGATCATTCGTTTCCTCCCTCTACTAAGCTTATCTCCCTTTGGCAAATCTATTTCATTGATTAATCCTTCCCTGAAGCTCGTGTGCTAAAGTACTTATATAAATTATAACACGTATAATCCCCCTCCCCTGGCTAAAGGAGTTAATTCGTGCATTGATTGTATTGTTTCTGCAGTTTCGTGCATAAAATCCATAAAGACAATTTAGCAAAAAGAAAAAAAAAGAAAAGAGAAAGAATTAAAGAAAAAATGAAAGCGTCATTTTCTGTCGTTTAAGGATCATTCTTCGTGATTTTGTCATATACAAACATAATTTAATAAAAAAATGTACAAGAAAAATAAGCGACAAGAAGAGCTCCCACAAAAGTAGGAGTAGACTTGCACTAGGAAACATGTCTATCAAACTGCTGTTTGGATGCAATTATTGTTTATCGTTAATACTGTAATTTTGATTTTCTAATGCAACATAAAGATAGGGAAACTACATACAACGGGTAAATAAATATTTGGACAAGTTCAACAAAGAGGAAGAACAGACTGTATCACACGAAAAACATGGCGCATTTCGAAATCTCTTACCTTTTACGATAATTTGGATGCCTTATATAGAACTAACTACCACTCGATACACCTGTAAGGTAACAGGCAACGAAAGAGTGGCGACTACGTAAATTCATTGCAAAAAAAGTGTTTGGACAACCCCATACTACTCTCGAAAGAAATGTTCTAGGTATCCATTTGTGTAGAAGTGCAGTATACATACTGTATTGAAGTGTAGTGAATCCATACCGCGTCAGACAAGCCAAGCTTTTTGGAAAGCCATGTTTTAGCGTTGGATACATCATAAAGAAACATAAACAAAGCAATTATTGCGGAATAGAATCCGTTCTGGACAACCAAGAAAACTAACTGCCTGGAATGAAACCTACATTCTTCATTCTGTGAACAAAATTCAAATAATTGGTGTTAAAGATTTAGCTACTTCACTCGCCTAAGATATGTAAGTTAATGTTACACAACAAACAATCCAAAATTCATTGAAAAATTTGTGATTCAGAAGATGTGTATCTAGGGAATGAATACTGGCCACTCCATTAGTAATTACTTATTACACAACTCCAAATCATAACTGACCCTCAAACATTTTTACCAGTTGAAGCAATGTTCTGCTTTCTGAAAGCTTCATTATTCTTTCGCCACACGTCCTGACATCTATCACTACAATACAAGTTGATCTTCGATACATCCTAGAAAAAAACTTTTTGCAAAATCCCAGGCACTCATATTGATAGTTCTTAGAAAATTAGAACATCTGCTTTCTGCTTTCTTCTGGTATGTACAGTATATTTTGTTTCTGGCTACTCATCTTCTGAATACCAAGTTCTTTTGTTGAAATCTACACATCTGTAATAATAACTTGCATATCCTAGGCAAGGGAAGTACCCAAATCCTTAGCACTAATTGTTTATGAGTTTTGTTCACTGAATGAAGAATATAGGTTAATTCTGGGCAGTTATTTTCCTTAGTTGACCAGAACGAATCGTCCGAAATTGTTCTGTTTTATGTTTCTTTATGATGTATCCAACGGTAGAGCATGACTTTCCAACAAGCTTGGCTATGTCTCAGTATCTTTTACCTTCCGCACGTAATTTAAAATTAAAGTGAGTAGTTCCAATGTTGTTCAACTCACTTTGTTTCCCATGCTGCTTATGTATGCCTGACACGGTGTGGGTTCCTTCAATACACCACGCAGAGTGCTCTCGTACACAAAAGGATACCTAAAACATTTCTTTCTAGAGTAGTATGGGATTGTTCAAATACATTTTCTTTTTGCTATGAATTTACGTAATCGTCACCCTTTCGTTGCCTGTTACCTTACATGTATGGAGTACTAGTTATTTCTATAGCATTCTATCTAAGGTATCCAAATTATCATAAAAGGGAAAATATTTCGAAATGGGCCACGTTTTGCGTGTGATAAGTCTTTTTTTCCCTCTTTGTTGAACTTGTCCACATAACTTTTTCTCGTTGTAGGAGAGACAGAAAGAAGCTTCTTAACCCATGCCTGTCAAGATCGAGAACCGAGAATTAAGAGAAGGTAAACAATATTTGTCCAATAAAGCAGTAGCGCGGCGGAAGGGTGAGCCGGATAGAAAGAGAACTACATTTGGAAAAGCTAAGTAACTCCTCTGCATAGACTGACATTAGTTTCTGTTATTTCCTAAGCTTATTTTCTGGCAACAGCAAACTTTATTCTTATTAGTTAGAACATATGCTCCAGTGATTTTTTTAACATGACACAAACATAGTTTTAACATGAAATTCTGTAATAGCTGGGCCTGGGGAAACCTTCATAAAGACTATATGTATACTGTTATATGTGTAATTAATATAGAATATTAGGGATGGACACGTGCGAGTTCGAGTCGAGTTTTCGTTAAACTCGACTCAACTCGTAAGAGAAATCTTTCAGCTCGACTCGACAAATATTGTCCAACTCTACTTGAAACTCGACAGTCAGTCGACTTTCAGTCGAAATTCAGTCGAGTTTCGAGTCGTGTCAAACCCTGCAGTATTAATGTCTCTATGCTGTCTTCTTGGGATGGCCAAAATTTCCGGAAAACCAGATGACAAATTATCCGGTATCCATTTAACCATGCGAATATTACCATCCGTCTTCCGAATATTACCCGTTATGCGGATATTAGCGGACATCCGAAAATTATCCGCTATCCGATCGGATATTACATTATATCCTCATATAGTCCAGCCATTAGGTACTTTTTGGGTGCAAAACGTTGAGGAGTTTTGAAATTTGGCACGATTGTATACTTAAGAGCCCTAAGAGCCCTAACTATAATGCTAAATTTGTAACCTTGGGTTGGGGGACAGCCGCTCGCGCCGCCATCTTGAAAAATGGTGGCTGAAAGGCAGATTTTAGCATAGAACCATTGCTGTAAGTTTTAGAGAACATTTTTTTAATTGAAAATTTGAGAGGATTCGCAAGGTAAATTTCCTACAAAGTCACTTATATAAAAATTTTGAAAATGTTGCCATTTTGAATCAAAATTTGCGGAAAAACATCTATTATGTAAAATATGCCCAGTCCAAACCACTTAAGCTAGACAAACGAAATTTGGTATGTTGATGTATCAAGAGTAGATTGCGGGAAAATTACAACATTTGGAGAAAATCTCCATCTTTAATCCATTATGTCGCACAAATCACATATATATATATAAGAAAAGAACAGTAGAACACCCAGGCCGAACCGCTGGAGCTAGATAAACGAAATTTGGTATAAATGTGTACCGTCAAGAGTAGGGTGCGAGAAAATCGAAATTTGAAAAAAAAATGCCATCTTGAATCCAATATGGCCAACAAACGTATATACACATGTCGAAATATGCCCAGGCTGAAAGCTGGAGCCAGAGAAACAAAACGTGAAAGCTTGTCATCAAGTGTAGTTTACCATAAAGTTTTGAAATTTGAAAAGACTCGCCATATTGGATATAGTATGGCCGAGAAACATACATATTTAAGATATGCACATATATTTTAATCGGCTCTATTGGATTCAAGATGGCGACTTTTTTCAAATTCGTAATTTTCTCGAAACCTACTCTTGATGGTACATATTTATGCCAAATTTCGTTTCTCTAGCTCCAGCGGTTCGGCCTGAGTGTTATTTTTTATGTGTATAATTTGTCCGTCATATTGGATTGAAGATGACGATTTTTGTAATTTTCCCGTAATCTACTCTTGACGATACATCAGCATATCAAATTTCGTTTGTCTAGCTTTAGTGGTTCGAACTGGACATACTTTAAATATATGTAGATGATTTTCCGCAATCTTTTATTCAAAATGGCGAAATGTTCAAAGTTTTTATATAAGAAACTTCACAAACGTATACAAATATTAAACCTACACATTTTCGTAATATTATTATTAATCATCATATTCAATTCAAATATGTAGAGAATTTACACTGCAAATCCACTCCAATCTCACCTTTTGGAACCTTGCTGCAATAAACAAGTGGAATTATTTGAAAATGAAAAACGGGTGTAATTTCGAAAGTTTATTGTTGGATCATGCTGATGTTCACAATTAACAGAGATATTGTAAATGCCCATTTATGTACAAAGTTTCATTCCGATCGGTTTATAATTGGAAACGTTACGACTTCATTACGATTACACATAAACTAAATACGAACTAATACACACACACTAATACACACTAACATAAACTGAATACTCCTTTTTGGGTCAATTTTGGTTCCGATCGGTTAATAATTGTGGAAAATATGAATTTTTAAATGTTCGAGCGGCCGCCATTTTGAAATATTTCATGCGATTATTCTGGCCACCGAACTCATCCAAAATACTTATACAGCCAATTTTTGTTTAAAATTTAGTTTCAATCCATTGAAAATGAGGTAGTTATCTCGTTCACAAAAAAAGTATATATATATATATATATATATATATATATATACATAATCATATTCACCCGTTTTCTATCCACTACCGGATCAAGGCGTTTTCTTTCCACATATCTCAGTCTGCTGCTACCCTCATTCATATAGCTCCTGAAAAAAGCTTGATTTCATCTACCAATTATGCATTTGTACGTCGTCTCGGTGGTTTCATTTCTCTAGGAATCAATCCACTGTAGTACATTTGTCATCCACCTTCCATCTATTTGTCTAGCTATGTGACCGGCCCATTTCCACTTCAGCTTCTTCGCAGTCTTGATTACATCCTGTACCTTTGTTTGTGTGCGAATCCATTTCCTCCTGGTTATTCCTAGCATGCACTTCTCCAGTGCTTTTTGTGTGACTCTCAATCTTTGAGTCGTTTGCGCATTCTATATCCAAGTTTCACAGCCGTACATCATCACAGGTAAGTCACATTGATTACGCTTCAGACACACAGGTAGTTTGCTTTTGAAAATAAATTGTAGGCTTCCAAAGGAACTCAACGCCATTTTACATCTTCTATTTATTTCATCAGTCAACTTGGCATTAGACGTTTTGAGCTGGCCTACGTAAACATACTCATCAACTATGCCTATTGGCTCTCTGTTAATCTATACTTCCTTCTTTGCAAAATGTTGGTTGTACATTACTTTTGTTTTACTTAAGTTCATTTTAAGACCTATTTTCGAACTCTCGTTACTCAGTTCCATTCTGGTTGCAAGTGCTTCTGCACTTGAAGTAAACAGGACTATATCATCAGCGAACCGTAGGTGATGAAGATATTCGCCATTAATTTTTATTCCAACTTCATCCCAGTTTAAATTTTGGAACACTCTCTCCTGGACCGCACAAAACAGTTTCGGGAAAATTGAATCTCCTTGTCTTACCTCCTTTCCAACTTATTTTTTTTTCACTTTCTTGATGTAGTCTAATGACAGATGTGACAGTCGAATAAATGTTTCGCAGTAGCTTGATGTACGCATTTTCGATGTCTTGATGTTCAAGTGATTTAAGTACTGCTGACAAGAAGACCGAATCGAATGCTTTTTCGAAATCTATGAATCCCAAACTCAGTGGAAGTTCATATTCATTAGTCCTTTCCATAATTTCATTCAATGTTTGTATGTGGTCCATTGTGCTAAATCCACGACGAAATCCGTCTTGTTCCCTTCCCTGGTTAAAATCCAAGCACCGTTCAATACGATTCAAAATAACTTTGGGGAACACTTTGTAGAACTGACAGTAAACTAATTGGTCTGTTGTTTTCGACATGTTCTTTGTTCCCTTTCTTGTAAAACAACATTATAACAGCATTATTTCAACTTCTGGGTATTTCTCCCTTCCTCAGGCACATCGAGAATAATTTCGCAAGTTCCTCTTTCACGTTTTCACCTCCCCATTTAAACATCTCTGCTGTCAGTCCATCTTCTTCTGGCGGCTTTCCGTTCTTCATCCCTCGAACTTCTTTATACACTTCTTCTTTCATTACATCTGGGACATCTACATCATTTACTTCTAAGTCTTCATTTCCTAGTTCTTCCTCGGGGTAGTACAATTTTCTGTAGAAATTTTCAAATATTTTTATAATTCCTTCCTTATTTCGTGTTACGGTCCCGTCTGGTCTCTTAACTGCAATTATTTGCTTTTTTCCATATCATGAGCTGCTGTTTAATTTTCTTCAGGCTCTTGTTTTCGTCGATTATATTTCGAACAAGATTTTCGTTATATCTTCGTACATCCTCTCTTATTTTCTTCC
>JAGDQP010071972.1:0-10570 GCA_022664845.1 Lepisma saccharinum | reverse complement strand
CTGGAATGGTAAGATTTTTGGGGGGTACACGCTGCTTAATAAAAATCCGGATTTGGGAACACGTTCCTTTATATTTATGCACTGAGGTGGGTACACGCTGTGATTTATACTATTAGATGGGTACACGGCGTGTACCCGCATATACCCTCCATTCCACCCCTGCTTGTATGGTTGTGTTTAAAATTCCCGTGATCCATCGCCAGAAAAAAATTCTAGATATGTCCCTGTTTCAGAACTCCACTTACTTAGGATTGCCGTCGATTGATAACTCATTTCTCTTGTTGTAGAAAGATTTCCAAGAGGAATACAGCGTTTGACCTTCGTTCTTGACATCTGCTACCTGAAATATATAAACAGAAGAAACGTTTATTTATTTATTATTATTATTATAAAGTGAACTAAACGTGAAACCAGATACGAAACATACTTTTCTTTTCATGTAGACGTTAATGAGTCAGAGTATCAAATAATAAGTAATCCGGCAATATGGGCTGGTGGTATATTCATAGGATCATTCTTTGTTAAACTAATAGAGATAAACAAAAGTAAAGTTGTGAAATTCTCTGAGAAAGACAATGACAAAGATGGTTAACCATAATATTCAGTTCTGGTATCAGAATGTTAGAGGTTTGAGAACTAAGAGTGATAGTTTCTTTGCTGATGTTGCAAGCAACGATTACGATTTGATTTGTGTAACAGAAACTTGGCTCTCGAGTAATCATAGTAACACTGATTATTTGCCTATAATGTATAAATGTTTTAGAGCTGATAGGAATTATAGGGATCTTAAATGCACCAGAGGTGGTGGAGCAATAATTGCGGTTGAAAGAGATCTGAAAGTCCATTAAAGATCTGATTTAGAATATATAAGTGAATGTCCTTGGCTAGAAATCATACTTGGAAAAAAGAAAAGATTGCTAGTGTCTTGTATGTATCTGAATCCCAATACTCCTGTAGTTGACCTTCAAAATGATCTTAATATTGTATCTACTAAACTAATTAACTATGATTCTGGCATCTTAATCATTGGGCATTTCTGTATATCTAAAGTAGACTGGATTAATAGAGAGTTCTTATCTGACACATCTTTTTTATTCTAAATCTAAGGCTAGAAGTCTATTCAATTTTTTGGATGACTTGAACTTAAACGTTGATAACAATTGTAAAGACAGAGATTTAATATTAAGCAATCTTGATGTATATGTTAGTAAAACTCTTAAATATATGGTTCCACCGGATCACTATCATGAACCTATTGATATTACATTCTCTCTGTGTTATGTGCCTATGGTTATTAACAAGTACCACAAGGTATTTCAATATCACAAAGGTAATTATCTAGCACTGTATAATCAAGCTTGCGCAGTGGAATGGGTTAATTTACTTTTGAATGCTGATTTGGATGTAGTTGTAATGAAAGTGGAAGAAGCTATTAGAAAGCGTATTATAATGTTCCAACTGAGAAATGTTATAGTAGTAAATACCCTATCTGGCATTTAAAAAAACTCATACGAACTTTAAAAAGGAAAAACTCAACTCACAAAAAACATTAAATCACTGGTGAATGTGGCGACTATATTGTATTCTCGGCTTCGCGTAAGAAATTCAAGTGTTTACTCTGACGTGACAAACAGAATCATAATATAAGAAATGAAAATTAGTTAATAAACGAACATCAAAAAGTTTTGGAAATATGGGCGACACTCCATGAACAACTCGACTAATATATGTGGAGTCGAAGTGAATGATTACGCAACCTGAAATACTAATTCAACATTTTGGTGAATACTTTGAATCCGTATACCAGGATAGTGGCATACCTTATTCTGGAAATTCTGATTGTGAAAACTGTGTTAACCCTGTGAATATAAGTGCTCCTTTTGTTACGGTTGAGAATATACCGCCATTAAAGAACTAAGACCGAGATCGTCTTGTGCACTGGATAGAATACCTAACTTCATCATTAAAGGTATTAGTCATGTCATAGCACCAATTCTCACATCTATATACAATTGGAGTATTAATTCTTGTTATATACCAAAAAATTGGAAAGTCGTTGCTGTTGCGCCAATACCCAAAAGTGAAGTAAAGAAAATTAATGACTGTAGACAAATCTCTGTTGTTAATGTTTTGCCAAAAATATTAAATAATAATAATAATAAGCATATATATCGTAAAGTTATTCTTGTATTTCACGTAATCAGCATTTTATTGAGTAATAGATCAACTTTAGCTAATATTGTGCAGTCTACATCGATAATTGGACCTAAAGATCAGGACAGAGAACAAGTTGATGTTATACGTATATCTGGATTTTCAAAAAGCTTTTGATAAAGTTCCGCATAATGTATTGACTAAGAAGCTTTCTTGGTATGGATTTTCACTGCCTCTTACTGAACTGATGAGTTCGTATCTAACAGATCGAAATTTTAGGGTAAGGAATAAAGGCATTACATTTTCTTCATATAAGGTAACACCCGAGATTCCTCAGGGTTTAGATTTGGGATCATTATTGTTTATAATTTTTATCAATGATTTAATGTTCCATCTGTCTTGTTACGCTCTGTTATTTGCTGATGATTTAGAGATTATGAAACATATTACAAATATCGATGACCACCTGATGCTTCAGAAATATCTTGATAATGTACTTGAATGGTCCAATAGAAATTTATTACCACTTAACGAAAGTAAAACTATTGGTATTTCATTTACTAGAAAAACTAATCCTTTAAACTATACTTATAACTTAGGAAATTATCTGAATAAAATGAAAACTATGGTCAAAGATCTCAGAATTAATATGGATGCAAACTATTAGTCCTTGTGCCAGAAGCCAAAAAACGATGATTTGGTATAAAATGGGGGGACAAGATGAAACCTTCAGCACTTGTACACTGGCATGTATGTATAGAGCACGAAAATACGTGATAGACATTCCAAAAATGGTAGCTATCCAAGATGGCGGCCGACGCTATTTATTAAAATCAACATATCTCGGCTACGAGTTATCCAATTTCGATCATTCTTTTCTAAAATTAAAGATAGTTTTATTGCATACATTTATGTTCATTAGCAATATTTTCGTAAATCTAATAGTTTTTCAGTTAAATGTAAAAAAGTTTCATTTTAGCTTAAAATATTTTTTTGTTTAATATTTTACTTTGAAACGACTGGTTTTAGATAAACCTATGTCCTTACACAATATATAGCGTGTAACTTAGGCTTTAATTTTAAAAAAGATCAATTAAATCCGACAAGTATAACCAGAGATATGGACAATTGCTTGAAAATTTCTACAATGCGAGGTAACATTACGGAGGCACAAATGCGTGTAGAAGCTACATGATGATTTGCTACAAAATGCAGGGAACAAATGAAACTTTCAGCTCTTGAACAGTTGTCTCTGAAGAGCATGAATATGGGTGATAGACATCACAAAACGGTAGTTATTCAAAATGGCGGCCATTCAAAATGGTGGCTATCGCCAATTCTTAATGTTACGAGATTTCGACGGTTCCTTTTTTTAAATGAAAGTTCAATTCTTTGCCTTCAATTTTTATTAAGAGCAATATTTTCATAAATATAATAGAGACGAGATATGCGATGCTGATATATGTACCATTGAAAATTGGTGATAGCCATCATTTTGAATGGCCGCCATCTTGGATAGCTACATTTTTGGAATGTATATCACGTATTTTCGTGCTCTACGCATGCCAGTGTACAGGTGCTGAAACTTTTATCTGGTCTCCCCCTCATATATACAAAATCATCATGTAGCTTCTACACACATTAGTGCCTCCATAATGCTAACTCGTACTGCAGAAAGTTTCAAAGAATTGTCCATATCTCTGGTTATACTTGTCGGATTTAATTGATCTTTTTTTAAATTAAAGCCTAAGTTACACACTATATTTTGTATAAGGACATAGGTTTATCTAAAACCAGTCGTTTCAAAGTAAAATATTAAACAAAAAAATATTTTATGATAAAATGAAACTTTTTTACATTTAACTGAAAAACTATTAGATTTACGGAAATATTGCTAATAAAAATAAATGTATCCAATAAAACTATCTTTCATTTTTAAAAAATGATCGAAATCGGATAACTCGTAGCCGAGACATGTTGATTTTAATAAATAGCGTCAGCCGCCGCCATTTTGAATGGCCGCCATCTTGGATAGCTACATTTTTGGAATGTCTATCACGTATTTTCGTGCTCTATATATGCCAGTGTACAAGTTCTGAAAGTTTCATCTGATCCCGCAGTTTTATACCAACAACTTGTCTGGCACAAGGACTATATATTACACTAAACATATAGAAACAATTATATCCAATGCACGTAGGAATCTCGGTCTAATAAAATGGATTTGTATAAGTTTTAACAGTCCAATAACTTATAAGGTTCTCTTCTGTTCCTTGGTTAGATATGGTTTAGAATATGCTAGTCCTGTGTGAAATTATAAAAGAAAATATATAGAGCAATCCACTAAAGCGATTCAGAATGACTTCCTATCTTGGCTTAGGTGCAAATTTAAAATGAAATTTGGTAATTTTTCCTTCGAGAATATTAGAATATAAATGGGCCTTCTCAAGTTGTCTGATCGTCGCTTAATAAATGATTTCAAATTATTTAATATTGTATTATATGGTAACCTAACATCTCAAGACTGTATAAGACTAAAAGTCCCTGAATACAATATGAGAAGCTCTTTTTCACTTGTGCATTCAAACTATAAAATCTCTCCGATTTTACGTTGCACTATAGTGACAAATGATTACTATCTATATATTTATATATTTCATAAAAGTTCAAGATTATATACGATGGATTAATGAATTTAAATAAAAATGTATTCTTTTTAAACTCTTTACTTATTATCAATGTATTATTATAGTTCTGTTTTATTTATATACATTTAATGGCTAACTGTTTGTGTGCCATATCTTCATTGAATAATTCCATTCTTTTTAAATAATGACTCACGGATGTTATTTTGTTGCTGTAAATGTTTGTTTCTTAAGTTTTATCCTGCTTTATGTTTATATCCATGACTTCAACATTATACATGCTCTTAAGTTCCGGCATGAGTTTATGCCTTGCATGCTTTGATTTTATTGTATTCATTTGTACTGTATTTGTATGATTTTGCATGCTTTAATTTTATTGTATTTATTATTTTGTAATTGTATGATCTTATCTGTATTATGTTGCCTGTATTTGCATTTACTCTATGTATGTACTCGATGTAAAGATCATGTAATATTGGGCGACATGCCCTGGTGGGCACTACTTTCATTCATGTATTACTTTTGTTAAACGAAATTGCAATGCTGCTCCTACAAATTCAAGCCTGGAAAGTTCAAACTTTCCGAGAAAAGAAGTTCATAACTATTTCAAGAGTTCTATTCGGCAACTTTATCTTACTGGTGGAAAAAGGAATTTCGTCACTTTATGGTTATATAGTCCTCATATCAAGAATAATTATCATTGGAATTGATTGTGAACTATCTTTTCTGAAAGTTTGAACTCTCTAGCCTTGAGTTTGTAGGAACAGATTGCAATTTCCTTCAACGAAAAAAACAAAAAAACATACAGAGATAGCGCGCTCTAGATTTAAGGCATTCGGTATAAAAGTGAAGGCATACAAGAAGTATATTTTACAATGAATACAGCAACTAGGGTAACATTGGTACGGGTGAATCTTTAGCAGAACTCGCACATCAAGATTTGACAGGTTTTTTTTATGTTTGTTTGTTTCAATTTTGATTGTTTATGGCCTTTAGGTATCTAAGGCTGAGGTCGGGATAAGGGGAGAGGAAAGGATTCAGGAAGATGTCGGCCAGGGCCTATGTTGAAGGTGCCATCCCGGCATTTGCATGGTGTAACTGAACACAGCCCGGGAAAAACTCAGTCAGGATGTTCGGCTGCAGGGGTCGAACCCACGACCTCCCGAATGCTACGCCAACCACTGAGCTATCGCTGCTCTGTGACTGATGTCTCAAGTTTTGTGTCAGTGTAGTAGTGCCTGAAGTTCACTGAATGTTGGTATTTGTTGTTTATTCATATAAAGACAACAAAGAAGTTTGCAACATCAGAAGTAGCACGTGACCCTGGGATACCTAAAATGGGAAGTAAAATATATAATTTTGTTTTGGTAGACGCTGGACTTTGCAAAAAAAACTTTTATCATCATTACTAGAAATTTTTTTATGTTTTTTCTCTCTAATGGTTTACCTTACTGGTATATTTCTGAGTACATTGCTTGAAATATGAAGGTAACATGTTCCTTCGTATGTGTATTTTTATCTCTATGGTTCATTTATTTTAAATTTCCGCACTGAAGGAGAAACAACGTGCCAAATTTGAATTGATTTTTTTTGTTTATTTCCAATGTACAGTATTAAAGTTTCTCACGTTTGTTTGTCTTTGTTTATTTTATGAATTTGAAGGCCTAGAGGATATTGTTCGGTTTATAAAAGGTTAATTCAAGTTAGCTGTAACATAAACAAAACAGTAGAGAATTGTTACTACAAAGTTACGGTAATATGTTCTTAATACCTTCCTGAATACCTTAATCAAACACATCGTTTATAGAAAAATATTTATTTTCCAGAACACTTTGCCCCACTCGCTGGAGCTTCCTCAGCTGTGTTCTACACTATCTACAATGACTTAACATATACATTTAAATACAATATAGTGGTTTAACAGTGTTGCCAGTTACTGATTTCTACTTACCTTCTTCAAAACTTTCCCCATTGTTTCATTAAGTTTCCTGATTTTTTGTTGGTTAATTTGTCTCCTCTTTTAATGATGAAAGCTGCTTCTCAAATATCTCCTTCTTTCTGTGTTGCGACTGTTTTGATTTTTTTGTATCCCACGATATCCCTTTTTCTACTACATGTTGTTACAATTCTGAGCTGTCCATTTGTTTTGCTATGAATCTTTGGTGTTCTTTTACCCTGGTTTTGATTTTTCTTATAGTCCGACCAATATAAGATTTCTGACAGGAGCATTTAATTTCGTATATGCCATCTTTTTCTTCCGCTTCTATTACCCTTTTGTGTTAATTGATAATGTTGTGTAATTTCATGTTTGGTTTCAAAATCCCTTGTACCATGAACCTTTTATACACCTATAACCTTTGTAGTTTTTTGGATGTACCTCTCAAGTCTGGTATCCCTGTTCTAACCTCCTTAGGTTTTTGATCAACCGTTTGTTCCAGATTTATTTTGAACTTGGTTTTTGATCTTAATTTTTTCCACAATACAATAATTTCCTCCTTTGTATATCCATTCTTCTCGCCCATGTCAATTATCTGCCTTACCTCCTTTTTCAACGCTTCTTCACCGTTGCAAAGTTTGATCATCCTTAAGAACATACTTTCCCACACATTTTGCTTCATCTGTGCTGGGTGTCCCGATTTTTTATGAATATACTCATCACCTGCTGTTGGTTTCTGGTCACCCCTTGTATTGAATCTTCCTTCTTTCTTTTCTACTAAAATATCCAAATACGACAGAGAACCCCCCATTTTCATATTCTCTTGTTAATGAAATATTCTTATGTTCGAGGTTTTATTTTTAATAAAGGACGACTATTGCCTCTTTGTTTTCCCCTATTACAAAATAATCATCAACGTATCTAACACCCATTGGAATATCGGGAATTTTTTCAAGGACATTACTTTCAAATTCATCCACAAAGAAGTCTGCTAACAATGGAGAAAGTGGATTACCCATGGGTAAGTCACTCTTTTGAAGCCAAATCCCGTTGTTGAATTTACAATAGTTGTAATCAATACATATTTGCAGGCCCCTGGTATATTCGTCTGCTATTAGCTGATCTACACCCTTGTACAAAAACACGTGTGCATTAGGTCCAAAGTTTGTTGGCAAAGGACGCTGGAGAATACATTTTTACGTCAGAGCTGCTTAGAAACGATTTATATGCGTCCTGTAGATTTTTTAACTTGTCCACAACCTCGAATGAGCTATTTACTGTGAATTCGAAGTATGGTTGTAATTCCCAAATGACCTTCAATAGCTTCTTTGCCAATTTGTAAGCTGGGTGATGGTACTCCGCCACAATCGGTCTCACTGGTTTATCGTCTTTATGCAATTTAACTGTCTCGAAGGCAAATGGAAGGTTGGGCTCTGAAATTATACAGTTCTTTTTCTCTTTATCAGTTATCCACCAACTATTTTTAACATATTTTTCTACAGTATTAATAATCCGCTGTAAAGGGTCTTTCGTTCCTATCTCGAAACCTGCTTCTTTTAAGGCTACCATCATCTTTTCGTTCTCGTCCTACAAGTATAACCTTAGTACCGTTGTCAGTTATATATATATATATGTACCTGATTTTCACTTAACCATGCTTTTGTTTTCCTTACGTTACCTACATACCCCTGATTACCTTGGGGTTGTTTACAACCTGTATTATTTTTATTTACACAATTATTTTTAATTACATTTAAGCATTTATTTAGAAAGTCCTCTTTTTCTTCTCCATAGTGTATATGCTCCGCTGCTGATTAGACACTGACTATATATTCCGGTAACTGGATATTTTGGTTGTTTGGCGCAAATTTCAATCCATTAAAGAAAGTTTTCTTGACGAAGTCCGATATTTCCGTTATGTTCGTTAAATTCACTAGGTTGTCTTTATCGTGCCCTTGTATCCTCTCATTGGTTCCCTTGACTCTCATATTATCACCACGCCCTTGCACACTAACTTCACTTCGTTCATTACCGTTCCTGACTTGTGGCCTTAAGTTGTCCAACTTCCGCTGCAACTTACATTGTTGTTTTTCTGCCATGTTATGACGCCTCTGTAAGTGAAAATCAGTTATATGTATGTAAAGCTGATAAAGGTACTAAGGTTATACGTGTAGAACGAGAACGAAAAGATGATGGCTAAAAGAAAAGGTACTAAGGTCAGACTAAAAGAAAAATCAAAACAAGGGTAAAAGAACACCAAAGATTCATAGCAAAACAAATGGACAGCTCAGAATTGTAACAACATGTAGTAGAAGAAGGGATATCGTGGGGTACAAAAAAAAAATCAAAACAGTCGCAACACAGAAAGAAGGAGACATTTGGGAAGCAGCTTTCATCATTAAAAGAGGAGACAAATTAACCAACAAAAAATCAGGAAACTTAATGAAACAATGGGGAAAGTTTTGAAGAAGGCAAGTAGAAATCAGTAACTGGTAACACTGTTAAATCATTGTATTGTGTATAAATGTATATGTTAAGTCATTGTAGATAGTGTAGATCACAGCTAAGGAAGCTCCAGCGAGTGGGGCGAAGTGTTCTGGTAAATATTTTTCTACAAACGGTGTGTTTTATTAAAACATTCAGGAAGGTACGATGAGTACCGTAAATTTGGGGAACTTCATTATGTTCCAAATACTTTACATCGCTTTTGTTTCTTACAAACAGTAAAACATTTTTGTCTCAAAAGTTAAGACTTCTTAATGTACATTTGAAGATAAGCAGAGTTTCTTCAATTGAATTGAATTAAATTGAATTTAAGTCCTTTTCGCGTCTCTGGCTCAGGCCGAGGTTTTTCTTTTTCAAATACAGCAACATTTCTGTTACTGTATTATTATTTTCATTATAATAACACCCGATGAAAATTATGAATATTTGTTTTTAAATGTCAGCCGATTTTCATGATTCAGCCATCAAATGAAAGAGGGATATATGTACTTAATTTACATGTATACAATGTCACATCTACAAACAAAATACTCGAGCCATGAGTTCAGAAAGCATTTTGTTGTTGTTGTTGTTCTTCAAAAGTTACCGCATTTTTCCGTGCAACTTTGGACATATCTATGTGAGTTTTTAAATCTTGTATTTTTCACATGGGTAGTATGACACATCATTATAAAGTATATGAAACTAGTATGAGACATGTTTTTAACTTAATATAACAAAAAACAATATATCGTAACTTTATAGTGCCCAAAGTTAGCCCAGTTGAAGGTATAGCTTACAAAACACGTACAGATATAAAAATATACGTAAGGAGATGTTTTATAATAATAGAAGCTGTGGAATAATAGTTCAGAGTTCATTCCTACCTTCTTGGTTGCTTCAATAAGCAATTCCTTTAAAAGAGGCGAAGATCGTCCATCAAAAATAGGTCCTCTTGCACAACTGTCGAGGTTTACATTGGCTACAGCTCGTTCCATCAACTTGTTCACTTTTTCCTAACAATGAAAAGTTGGGTACATAATATGAAACTGTGATAAATTATGATTACACATACAAAATATTTTACAATCCATGGATATTCGTAAAATTTTACGCCTGTTGTCAGAGCTTTAGCTCGCCTACTTAACCCATTTAGACCAAAATAGGCAACCACTCTTTGGCTTCGTTTTTATGCAGCCTGGACAACGACCAACTATGATAACATCTATAATACGGGATATTCTACGTGCAGTCTACCATAAGCATGGTCGCGAGAACGTTCTATATATAGCGTAGTATATGAGTTGTGTCATCAAACTGACAACATGGAGCCGAAATTAATTATTTGAAG
>JAGDQP010071971.1:0-10570 GCA_022664845.1 Lepisma saccharinum | reverse complement strand
TACAATACAAATTTCTGATTTTTTAAAACCCATAAAGTAATTCGGCTCTATCCTACTTATGAAAACTACACTACAATCATTAAAAACTCTTAATTTTCAGACGTTAGAGCAAAGGCGTATCATTTCTGATCTGTTATTTCTTAGGAAAGTAATACAAAATGGCAGAGACTGCACAGACTTAGTATCACTGTTACAGTTTCGTGTCCCGCCACTAAAAACTCGCGTAGAAAATATTGGTCTCTTCCACTGCAAAAAGGCTAAAACTAATATAATAATGAAGTCACCAATCTGGAAAATATGTACTACCTACAATGAAATGTGTAGAAATTATATTGAATTTGATATATGTGACATGTCTTACAAAGCATATAAAGATGTTGTAATAAAAATGTCTGTAAACTAATATTGCAAATATCGAGACACTAATTGGACTATGAAGCTCGTTGTGTTGACAATAAATAAATAAATAAATAGACGTTCCTGAACTAAATATGTACGCTGATTTCAAGAATGAAATCAGTTAGGTTCTATCATTAAGGTTTTTTTAGAAGTTGTAAACATTTCTGTAGTAAATAAGTTGTCCTTTTGTGTTCTAAGTGAGTGAACGTTTTATAACTTTCTGCACCACTTTTTCATTTTATTCACAATATATCTTTATGTACACTCTAGACAGAATCAAATTTTCATCAAAAATCAAAAGGCGACTCTTTTAAAGTGTAAAAGAAATGCACCTTTTGAAGAATGTTAAATATTCATATATTTAAGCTTTCATCAGGACTTAAAATATATTCAAAAGAGGTATCAAACAGTTGGGCCATTAATACAACAACCGACTACTGCTGTTCACTGAAAACAGGGCACCAATTGTAAAAGTTAAAGGAAATGTCTAAAGGAAGAAAAACTTATCCTTAAGTATTAAATTTATAATAATTTCATGCACACATCTTAGGATGTCATGTTGTTTTATTATATTTTATTGTTATAGAGATTACTGAGAATTTGTGATGTATTTTATTGAAGAACGCCTTATTATATTGTCCTATTATAATACGAGGGGTGATCAACTGAAACCCGTTCAGTGGTCATAATTCATTAAATAAATTTTATTTCGAGCGGAAACTTGTACACTATCTAAAGGCGTCTATGGTTAGCGCGCAGTAAAAATATTGTTCAGAAGAAGTCACCATGAGCGTTGAGACACTTGTCCCACTGTGTCACTAACTTACAAATGACGTCCATGTAAAATTTGGACGGCTGACTATCAAACCAATCACGCACAGTGTCCTGAACCTCAGCGTCAGACTGAATTCTCTGATCTTTCAACGCCTTCTTTAGAGGCCCAAAGATGTGAAAGTCACAAGGTGAAAGATCAGGGCTGTAGGGCGGGTGTCGCAACATTTCCCGCTTGAATCGTTGAAACAAATCCTGCACTTGGTTTGCAACGTGTGGACGCGCGTTGTCATGCAACACAATGACTCCAGCGGTCAATAAACCAGGCCTTTTGTTTTTGATGGCTCTCCGTAACTGTGTCAAGGTCTGACAGTAGCGTGCGGCGTTGATGGACTGTCCTGGTTCCTTGAAGTCTAGCAATAATGGTCCATGTCAATCAAAGAACACAGACACCATAACTTTCCCCGCAGACGGTTGCGTCTTGAACTTTTTGGGACGTGGAGATGAGGGGTGTTTCCACTGCATACTGGAAGCCTTTGAACTCGGTTCAAAATGATGGCACCAAGTTTCATCCTCAGCAACAATGCGCAGCAAGAAGTCGTTACCTTCCAAATGGTAATGAGATAAATGTTCAATGGCGCAACCCATACGCTCCAACTTTTTTTCCTCCGTCAACACCCTGGGGATCCACTGCGCGCACACTTTATGATAACCCAGATCTTTAACAATTTTGTGAGCAGTACCATAACTCATGTTTAACCCGTTCGCTATGGATTGAATATTAATGCGTCTATCCGCAGCTATAGCCACATTCACCTTTTCACGCGTCTTCTGTGGCAACAACATGGGCTTGACCAGGACGGGGATAATCAGTGGTTTGTTCACGCCCCTTCAGAAACATTCTGGCCCAGTCCACCACTGTTGTTTTGGAGACGCATGCATCACCATACACGTCTTTCATAATTACTCTCACACCGAAAACATTGGAAAACTTTTTTGAAAATGCGGAGCAGTGTTATATAAAGACTATCTGATTGGTTCGCCTGTTGATGCCGGATCGATAGAAAATATTTACAACACTAACAGTTAAACTACTTTGGCCTAAAATTTCACCTTTGCAGGGGGAAGGTGACTTTTAATATTGTCATTAATTATTCATTGTCCCACGGAACACGCTTGCCAAATTTAAAGTTTCTAACGTAAACCGTTTTCGAGTTTTCATATTCTTCTCCTTAAAAGGTTTCCGCCCCCTAATACCCCCCGGGGTGGGGGTGGAGTCGAATCGGAAATCTAAGATATCCGTTCCTAATAAATTGAAAGGAAGAATTTTTATACCAAATATGTATGTTTTCAGCTCAAGCGGTTTCCATGTTGAATCCTCCACCCCACCCCGTTTCACCCCTTTGAGGGATGGTGGTAACCTTTTAATGCCTTACTTAATCCTTCTACAACCTAAGAAACTTGTATGCAAATTTTGTTCCAAGACGTGTGGAAGTGTGAGCGTTCAAATAAATAGACTTTCAATTTTGTATATATACATATATATAAGGAAAGTGAAGGAGAGATGTCGCACTTAAAAAAAAATGTTGTAGAGAGAATACGCGTAATAGAACCGAAATTTCTAAAGAGCCGTATTATTGTAATAGCCAGATGGATAATCATTAACACAAAAGCGTTGTACGCTTCTTCCCCAGTAGCACACAAACGTGTTTTGAACGTTGAGTTTTTATTTCTTTCCTTGATTTACCGTTATCGGTTGAAAAAGTACGTTTAATTTTAAATTCTATTTCAACAAAGACTTGATATTGTTGATAAGATGTTTGTTCAACGTGGATTCAACTGTTATTTTCACCTGTGGTATAGCATGGGATTCTTTCTAATTTAATGGAAAAAAAATTGTAATTAAAATCTAATTGAATGCCATTAACTATTATTTTGTGTCCTCTTTTCCATGTTAAAAACACGTTGAATTTCAATCTATGTTCCAACGAAAATGTAATTTCGTTGATAGGACATTAATATGGCGCGTTCTTAACTATTATATTGAACTATAGCCTAGCCAAGATAATTGTATAAAAATTATGCTTAAAAAAGCTAATAGAATAAAATTAACTAATTTTCTCATGTTCTCATTTACATGTTGAAAACATATTGAATTTTAAATTATATTTCAACGAACATTTAATTTCGTTAATAGGGCGTTAATGTGAACTGTATTCAACTACGACATAGATTTCGCTTCATTTGTGTTTTTCTAATGCGACATATTACACGTATTGAGAAATACAAATTTACTAGTGCAGCGACGGTCAAAGTGTTAAAGGAGGAAAAATGCACGTATGAAAGAAAGAAGGAAAGTATTCTTTATTCTTACATGATGGTGAAACGACACGTCTGGATTTATGGTGACTGCGTTCTAGACTGCCTGTTACTACAGATATTGTAAAAGAGTAGTAACTCTCAATGTGGATCCATGGATGAGGGAATAACGTGATGAGCTACCAACGACGAGTGCGGAACGTTCCAGCTTCGAACCCCACAGCAGACGGTTAGATAATTTACTGTTGGTAAATAAATACTGTATATCATGATGAAAGCAAGGGACAAAATGCAATTAAATGTGTATACCAATAGACAGCAACCATGCTCTGTTTTAGCTAACTGAATCCCGTTACTTCCTCGTCCGTTTCTTGATTTCAACTAGTGTCTTCTCAACCATTATTCAACGTCGGATAAACCGTTGAACAGGCGGACATTTCGGTACATTTACAATGTAAAAATATCGTTTCGGTACTAATGTTTTATCCACGTATCTCCAACGTGTGTGCTACTGGGGTTAATAACGCATGAACAAAAAAAAAAGTAAAATGTAGAAAGACCATTTTCCAGTCATCAAAACGACTAAAAGAGATATGCCGCATCATGTTGGAGATATATCTTAGCAGCTTAATTCCGATTTTTTGTACATGTTTTTGCCGTATATGTTCTCTACCAGAGTTAATGCACATGGTATGGTAAATTACGCAAGTTTCATGTAACCACTTGCCGCAGTTGGTGCACTCAACCAAATCCACTGTTGACGGAGTGTAACAGTATTTTTCACAGGCGTCGAGATGCGTTTCTGCTAGCGACTCCTCTCCAACTTTGCCTACATAATCGTGACGGACGGAAGTCAAAGTTACTCAAATGGCCCATACAAAATAAAGTTTACCAAAAGCGTTTTTTTTTACAACAATCAACAATCAACAACAACTACTACTACAACTACAATTATAACAACTACAACAACAACTTGAACAACTAATACTAATATTACTACTCTTTCAACTGCTACTACTATTACTTCTGTTACTCTTAAACATTAAATCCATAGAGTTAGAAATATAAATAGAGGGAACCTTAGGCTGTTTTGTTGGAGAGGGGAATGAAGCCAAGAGAAGGAAGGGACGAGGCATTTCGGCCATATTAACTGGCCCCCATATTTAGAGACACTCTTTTCCGAGTATTGCCTCTCTGAGGTACACTCATCCTCCTATCGAAAAAGGCAATCCTCACAGTACTCGATATAGAGGGGCTCTAATAGGCCCACAGAAGATGGCTGCCGATGAACCGTAATTTGGCTTCATGTGATGTCATGTATGTTCTCTCTATTTTCTTACTAACTCTATGATTAAATCTAAACATTTCTGGTTTGCAACAATCCAAATTGAATTTTAAAGATTCTAAACGATTTATTTAATTCACATTATTGTTCGAGAAAAATATGCTAATAATTTTTTTTTCATTGTTATTAACAATGGATTAAATATTTATTTGCATACATAAGGGGATATTTGCAAATGTGTATTTTTCACGAAAATTCGACGTGGCAACGAATCTTGATGCCAAATTTCAGTATTCTAAGTCAACGGGAAGTGCCTTAAAAACTCCTGGGTGAACAGACACAGAAATTAAGGATTTTTGTGTATGTAGATGAAAGGCAGGATTAATGATTTTAAACATCGATGTGTGTGTGTATGTGTATTGGTTTCTTCTTTCTATTATGTTTGTGTCACTAAATTCATTATATATGTATTATTAACAGTATCATTATCAGGTGCCTTTTATGTAAATTTGGTTCCATTTGTATTACCTTGTCATTATCTATGAAATGACGACACGTAATGACTTCAGCTGCATTGTTTTAATATGTCAAAATAATTGATTTGATAATTGAAATTATTATTATTATTATTGTATTAACAAAATTTTAACAATGTTTAGCAACAAGCTTGTGTGCTAAGTCAAGATGACTTTTACGAATAGGATCTTGCAGAAGACGCGAAGCAAGGGTCTTCCAAATCCAGGGAATCCTATTATTGGACAAGACTTTCCAAGTTTCCAAGAAAGAGGTTCTGAATCTTATTTCCTCTTCGTTAACAGAGGTCACAGTGGATTTGGCCCATCTTCTTCTTCTTTTAGTTTAGTATTACTTTCCAATGGGATTTGGTGGGTCCATAATGAAGAGTGGCTTCATTCTTGACATCTGAAACCAATTTCAAACAATTACTATCGCCATATTAGATGTAGGACACAATGGGATTTGGGAGGACAATGTGTGGGCTTCTTGGAAACACATCACAAGACATCCCTCCTCTTTCCCCTCCGGAATTTCCTTGCGTCTACCTTCGTGAGTAAAAGCAGGAGCATCTCATTTGGTCCTTTCCTTGCTGAATATAATTGAATCAGAGCGCTGGGCGGATGCTTTCATTACACGTTTCACCCCACAATTACGTCTCTTCTCTCCGCCCCTGCTTTCCGCTGTCTCCCTCTGCTCGGGAGAAGGTAAGTGAGGTCGATAACAGGACCATTCTTTAAAATTCAATTTTTTTCAGCCTCAAATGGTGTCCTTTCTTTTGTTTTTTAAACAAAGTGTATATATAAAGACTTGCCACTAAGCAACATGAAACAGTAGAGGCTCTCTTCACTTCCATCGCTCTTAGAGAATACTTCGCGACATCTAGCGGTAAGTTTTCATTAAAATGCCGACTCTGTTTTCTACTTTGAAATAATAGAAATCCAAACATATATTTCCTAATATAATTTAAATGTTTTTTTTTAAGGTCTTATTAAAAAAAAACACACACAATTTAATGTTTATTTAAGAACTTGAACGTGTGTGTGTGTGTTTGTATACAAACTTTGGTAAACTTTATTTTGCAGAGTAATGTTAGTAAGGGTTCATTTTCATGAAAGCTTGCGTTGCTTGCGATTTGGGTGAATAGTCAATTGAAACACGTGTTAGACTTATCTTACAATAAAACACGTGTTTCAATCGGCTATTCATCCAAATCCCAAGCAAAGCAAGCATACATGAAAATGAGTCGTAAGTTTTGACTTCAGACCGTCACTATTATACGAGTGCAATGCTTGTTAAGATCTACAAACTTCTATGCACCAGACGGGATCTTGGAGACACGTGTGGATGTGTGTTTATAATTGAATCGTATATTTTTTTAAAAAGGAGTATCAGTCCAGAAATACAAGGGGGAAATTTATAAAAACGTCTTGAAATGGAAAATATTATAGTGAAATAAATTCTGTGCAAGTTAGCACGTTCCATGATTTAAAAGTAACTTTGAGCCATGAGATTGTATTGCTATTCAGTATATGAATGTTATTGGTCAGTAAAAGTCGGGGACTGATGCTCTTATAAAAAATATACGATTCAATTAAAGCAGCGTTTTATGCAACGATATAAACACCAAATCAATGAAACAACTTCTGTAGATAATTTATACTGATATATTTTGATCTAAACAAATAACATTGAAAATAAAGTAGTTAGACTCGGAAGTTGATGCATTAGTTTGGTGCTTCTTTCCTTTTTCTAACTGAGAGGCTTAGAAACAAATGAGTACAAGTGATGTTGAAAAATAAAGACGTTTTGTTCATCTGTATATAAAGCCGCCCACTCTAAAAAAAAAAAAAAGTTTGTGTCAATTCAACACTTTCCTGTGTGCCAGGGTGATCACTTTTTTTTTAGTATTATGTCAACACAACAAATAGTGTTGATTTCGGTAATTCAACACGATGGATGTGTTGTTTATGTTGATTGAACACTGTTATAGTGCTAGTATGTCACTCTTCATTGTGTTGAATCAACATTGTCAACACATCCATTATGTTGAATTATCGAATTCAACACTATTTGTTGTTATTGTGTTGATTTAACACAAAAAATGGTGGTCATCTTGGGACACGTGAAAGTGTTGAATGAAACACAGCGATTTTGCAGTGTATCATGATTGAGGTTTTCCATGGTTTTCCCTCAGTCACACGAGCAGAATGCCGGGATGATTCCTTCAAGTTATACCCTGTCAAATGCTCGGCCGCATCATTTCTCTCCCTATTCCGGTTTGAACTAAAGTTTCCTAAATACCACAAATAAATTCAAATTCAAAATGTTTGTATTTTGTTCAAAGATATGTTCGACCATAATCGGATTGCTTTTCAATTGACGAGTAAGTATTGATTGAGCAGACATTCAATCCACTTTCCTTCTTCTTCCGTAGCAGCTGATTTTTGTTGTTATCAAAAACACTTTAATACTATTGATTTTGGCGTTAAAAAATATTTATTTTCACGTACTGAGTATGGGAGACATTACTGTGTATTCATTGACCTTAATTACACTTAATTTTGCTGTAAAATTTCTAAAAAATAAATCGATTACCAAAATTTACTAACCAAGACAAATTGAAAGTAAGCATGGATATTTAGGTCTTAATAAACGCCAACTGAATGCATTTGAATTTAATTTTAAGGTCTTTAGCAACTTTGGCTCAGGCCGGATGATGATGCGATGAATGGTGGAATGAAGAAAATAGGAGAACCCCGAGAAAACTCACGCACACGGTATTTGTCCACCACAAAGCCCATATAGTACAAGCAGGGTTTGAACCATCGACCTCCATTAATACGATACAGGATGACTGCAGCCATTGAAAATTTTCATGAAAATATGAAGCCAGGGAGCGGAAAGAACACTTTTAATCTTGTTTGCTCACTTCCAGTCTAAACCAATATGAACCAAATTTTCGTTTCTAACTCAGCTTTTTACGCTTGATATCGCTGTGTGGCCCGTTTTTTTTCATTTATGTCTTAATTGTTGCAAGAAAAGAAAATATTATTTGAAGTATTTTCTATTGTATGCAGGGTACGATATACTCTTACATGAATAACTAAGGAATTAAGGCTTAAATAAAAATAAAAAACGGGCCACATGGCGATATCAAGCGTATAAAACTGAGTTGCAACTGAAGATTTGGTCCATATTGGATTAGACTAGAAGTGGACAAACGAGTTTAAATATTTGCTCTGGCGTCTATCTTTCAACACAAAGTAGTCACTTCAGTATTGTTTACCCAGAGCTCGATGGTTTGAACCGACGACGCCAAGCGCCAGAGCTGAGCGCTCTAACCATTCTTGAAAAATGTGTTTACACTAAGCGGGTTTGTTATTACTTGTTCAACTTGTTTTTATTTGTATTATACTTGTGTGTACATGTTCGTGTGATCACTAACTACTGACAGCACAGTTAAAATCATATCCATGCCCGAGGTGGGATTCGAACCCACGATCCTTGGGTCGCCAGAGTAAGGGTTGATTTATATGCACGCTTGCGTTGTGTGCTTTGCTTGCGATTGAAACACGTGTTTTATTACGTAATACGTAGAGCCTGCAATAAAATGCGTGTTTCAATTGACTACTCACCCAAATCGCACGTAAAGCAAGCATTGCAAGCTTTCATGAAATCCAGCCCTAACGCACTACCGAGCACGACCACCTGGATCAGCATCATTGAGCCACCGCAGCCCCAAACGCGAGCTTAGATTTTATAAGAAAATAAAATAGTAATTTTTATGACTTTTATAATGTTAATGTTAATATTTAAAATGTACGGAACATATAAACTAATATTTCTTTGAAAATAATTTATAGTAATTTAGAACTGTTTCCAGCAATAAAGTGAGCATAAAGTAAAACAATTATTATCTTTTTACAATAAATTTTAGTTTATATTCTTTACTTAGAACGTTCAAGGTCATTTTAGCTTCCTTTCAGCAGATGCGTTTATATATTTATAAACACCGGGATTTTAAACTGGACTGGGATTCTGTAAGTTATTTTGAACTGGACTCCAAATAATTATAATCTTTGTTTACGTGCTATATGAGCAGCAAAGAAGCCAATATAACATATAGCATATACTAATAATAATGTAATGTAATATTTATTAGGGTACCATGAACAGCTACAGGTATTACTGGTTGCAAATATAGCACTGATCAAGAAATATAATAAAGAATACATACAGAATTAAAGTACAAGTACAGAACAAATAAAACAAAATCACAAAGTAAACCATCATAAAAATATTTCAGCAACCTTATTATAGAGTGATCAATTACTATAATGACGAATTAGTCTTGTAATCGATTACTGTCAATTGTTAGAAGGAGAGAGTAGATTAAAATGTCTCGTTTGGTACAAGGGTACACAAAAGTTTAAGTTTCGTACAAAATACTCACTTTGCGCTTCATTTGTAAGGATTTTATCCAAGATCTTCTTATCAATGTCGTCTCTTCTCTTAGCCTGAGTTTCAAGGTTAAAATAACTACACCAATGAATGTAGTGACACTTAAAATAAGGTAGTTTAGACTTATAACATAGAAGTCGGAGGAAGCATTGTATGGCCTCAACTTTATCTGTTGAAGTTTTCGTAAGATCATTCCACACATTTGAGGCGTATTCTAGTTTGGTTCTTACTAACATTTTAAATAAAATAGTATGTGTGTTTGTATCATTAAACTGATTCCATTGATTAAAAATAAAACCAATAATTTTTCTACATTCGCTGGATAGATTATTAACATGTTTATTAAAGTTCAATTTGGAGTCGAAGATGATACCGAAATCCTTGGCTGTGTCCACTTTCGTAATTATATTATTATTAACCTTATGTGTACTGACATAATATTGGACTTTGTTGGTAATAATAATAATAATAAAGAAATAACAGTAACAAATATAAATAAATTTATATACAACACAGAGAACGTATTCAGTATTTCTAATTTAATATAACTTATTGACTAATATCTGCAGGAAGGAATTTTGACGAACAAACAATCCTAGATTGGTAGCCAATTAATTATCTTGAAGTGGTAATCTGGAAAATAGTGAGCGTTGAGTTAAAAAAGAGTCTTTGTTTAGCAACATATGAATACCTTTGCCGCAAGTTCTACGAGCTGTAAGTTGAAAATTCTCCCAAAATGCATTTGCATCTTACTCGCCCATTCACTATCTTACAAAATTAATATGTATTATCAAATCCGCCATAATTCCACTTTTTTTT
>JAGDQP010071969.1:0-10570 GCA_022664845.1 Lepisma saccharinum | reverse complement strand
TACAGATGCTTATCAGAATAATGGAAACACCTGAACGAAAGTGCAACTTACCAGATTAATATGGTGTCGGGCCACCTTTCGCCTTCAGAACAGCCTTGATGCGACGTGGGATGGAGGCATAGAGGTCGTGAATGGTAGCAAGTGGAATATTACACCATTCCTCGTGCAGGGCATCGGCCAGTTCTGTAAGAGAGGATGGAGGTGGAAATCGTCGCCGGAGTCGTGTTTCCAAGATGGACCACAGATGTTCAATTATGTTGAGATCTGGGGATTGGGCGGGCCAGGGGAGGTGTTGAACTTCATCCCGATGTTCCTCAAACCACGCTGCAACAACTCCAGCTGTGTGAATGGGTGCATTATCATCCTGGAATATGGCGTCATTGTCCGGGAACAACATCTGGACCATAGGATGCAAGTGGTATCCTAAAATTGCGACATAATCGTTGGCAGTGATGCGTCCGCGAAGTGTGACCACAGGACCCAATGAAAACCATGATATTGCGGCCCACAGCATCACCGTGCCGCCGCCATGTTTCACAGTTGGGCGGAGACACTGCAGATCATACGCTTCTTTGGGCGTTCTCCACACATAAACACGGCCCGTGGTTTGGAATAGGGTGAATGGTGACTCATCCGACCATACCACACGTTTCCAGTCGTCAACGGTCCAAGTTGCATGGTCGCGGCACCATTTGCGGCGTGCTAAAGCGTTCTGGTCCCTGATGAGAGGTTTGGCCCGTGCAACACGACCCCGTAAGTTCATGTCATGTAATTCGCGGCGGACTGTGATGGTCGAAACAGGTTGGGGGAGGTGCTGATTGAGTTCCTCCGTCACTTGCGCAGCAGTGGCACGACGGGTCCGCGTGACAATGCGCTTTAATACCCGGCGTGCCCTGTCACTGATGCTTTTCTTCCGCCCACTGTTCCGCTTCCCCGATGTGGTTTTCCCGTGTGTTGTGTAGGCCGTCATCACCTTCGACACTGTCCCTGGCGACACACTTAACACACTAGCCACTGCCGTCACACTCATTCCACATAACCGCGCACCAAAAATTTGCCCTCTTTGAAACTCTGAGAGGTCTCCCATTTTACACTACCTCCGTCTGTTGCAGCCACTGCACACTCCTGTTCCACGACGCCTGACGTAGTATGGAGACCGACCTAACACACCACCACCAGCAGTCCGGCGCTGCGGTCGCCACGACACCACTACCAACCCATACATCTGACGTGTTGCCAACTACAGGTGTTTCCATTATTCTGATAAGCATCTGTACTTGGGATGACATTTTACGAAAAAAAAAAAAGTGTGAAACACTTTTTGGACGAAAAGCTGGCTCGGCTAATTGTAAATCAAGCTAAACAAAGTTTCAAGCTGAAAGATATAATTTCTTACAAAGCCCAAAAAATCTCATTTTGCTAAAACTACGAAACTATGAGCATACATTTTTGTAATATGATTCGAAATGTTTATTTCTGAATAAAGATTCGACTGTAACGTTCACATTACCACAATTAACATTGCTTCCTTGTATATAGAATACTATGTTAAAAGGAACCAAGTAACATTTTGCAATCACGCCACAAATAACAAAACTGGGTTTTTGATTACCTAAGATTGTGACCAGCATCTGCACTGGACTCACGTCAGAAACAGAAAAGGGTAATTCACCGAAAATCACCGAATTTACCAAAAATTGGTTGCACGACAATTTTTGTAAATTCTCATAATTTGCACCCAAAATGGTACATGTTTCATAAACACAACGATATGATTAAAAATACCGGATTCCATTCCGTATGGCAACGAAGGCCATATTTTCAACATGGCGTGTGGCAAATCATGAGAAAATCAGGATGCACGCAAAATGTAATATCTCACAAGTCAAACTATTTCAAGTTGACACTCAGATCTAGAAGAGATATATTTAAAACCAGCATAAAAATCTAAGTTTGTGTGTAAAATATTAGGTGCCATTGGCCAGTGGTTGAAGATAACCTGATGATATTATAGTCCGATTTTTGTCTGTGAAGAGTGATATAAAAGTGTTGAAATATCATTATATTTTTAAATTGCTGAAAGAAATGGAATGCAAATACACAGTAATGGGTACTGGGTAGAAGGCGCTTCCGTGTAAAGCGTATATTCTTCATGGCGGCCATCTTGAAGTCTGCCATATTGAATCTCGATTGATTTTCTTAAATGGGGAAGGGATCGTGTAATATGTCATTTTGGGCTAGAATTTTACGAAAAATACATTTCTGGAGTCGGTTTTGCTGTAAATGTAATAATGTGAGAGATAACAGTATGTGACGCTAGCTTGGGGTAATGATACACTAGCATGGAAACACCTATTTTGCTTTGAAATAACGACGAAAATGAAACCCAAATGCGTACAAATCCATATCGATAGGGAACTATACTCAGGAACAATTTGCATTTTGTTTCATTTCCGTCGTTACTTCGAGAAGAAACGTGTGTTTCTAAGCTGTTATATTGTTACTTCATGGTAGCGTCACATACTCTTCTCTCTCACAATATTTTATTTACGGCAAAACTGACTTCAGAAACGTATTTCCCGTAAAATTCAAGCCAAAAATGGCATATTACACGACCCCTTTCCTATTTAAGAAAATCAATCGAGATTCAATATGGCGGGCATGATGAATATACCCTCCACAAGGAAGCGCCTTCCACCCAGTACTCATTACTATGTATTTGCTTTCCATTTCATTCAGCAATTTAAAAATATAATGGTATTTCAACACTTTTATATCTCTCCACAGAGAAGAATCGGAGTATTGTATCATCAATTTCTCTTCAACCATTGGCCAATGGCACCTAATATTTTACACACAAACTCATTTTATGCTTATTTTAAATATGTATATCTCTTCTAGATCTTAGTGTCCACTTCAAATAGTGTTACTTGTCAGAAATAAAAGGTGCTACAGAATGAGATAAACATCGTTGGAAAGGTAATGAAGTGATCTTTAGTGCAGTGCAAAAAAAAAATTTATCATCTCAATTCTAAGAGCTTAAAATAATGCCAGAAAATTATGGGTAAGCATCAGCTAAATTACACTTTTAAGTGTAGAAAGTGTAAAAATTACACTTTTAAGCTCCGAAAATTCTGGGAAGGAGTTGAGCCAAAAATGTCCTATATGGCGAACGTCCACATCAAAAACAATGGACGACATTCTGCGAGTGCGCAAGTACTGATTAGAAACGGATTTTGTTTTTCTATCTCTTCAAATACACTAGCACAACTCATGGCGTTTTCTTAGAACAACTTCTGCACCAATCTGCTCTGTCAATTTTCTCTCCTACCATGCGTAAAAGCTTTTGCGAAACGTTGTTGTTTTTTATTATCTTTTTGATGTTCGTGTACGCCTGACTTGATATTCTATAATGTAAGTACTTACTTTAGTCTACCTTTCGCACAATTTTATGTATACATATATATATTGTAGATCTGAGTGTACACTTGAAATAGTGTTAGTTGTTAGATCATATCTGTAATTTTTCTTTAACCGTCCACCGACTCCTACATATAGCATTTAAATGCAGTGTAAGAACTACATTGGATCTTGTATCCATTTGAGAAAGCTTAATTGGACCGTGTGCAAGAGGTGTTGATATTTGCATTTTATTCACAACCTGTCCAGGTAAGTATTTTGTTACTCCTCTCAAAAATTTAGAATGTGACACACGATGCTTACACAAAGGAATTTCAAACGTTTCTTTAAAAATCTGTACATTATAGGTATTTATTGGTGTAAATGAAGTAACTTAGATAAGACGATCGTAATGTTACGAGAGAGAAGGAGGGTGATTAAATTGTTTTTGAAGATGGTACATATTTACCAGAACTGCACACATAGTGAATCCCACTATCTTTGGCTTTCAAACCTCTTTTTGAGGAAGGCATTCAAGTCAAATGAAGAAAATAATATATACGAGGTGTACACAAACATGGTTTCCACGCTTTTATCAAATTTAAAATAAAGGACTATATTTTACGTTTTCCATACATATGCCAAGAACATACCTAAACATATAATTGGAAGTGTTTTGTGATTAGTGATTATGATAACTATGAAAACAACTTACAAAAATATTTTTAAAATCTTCCGTTTTCTTTTCTTAAAAAAAGCTTAATCCAAGTGGTTGATGACAGTTATTGAATTTTTTTGCTGTGAAAAATCTGTTATGTACTAATTTAAATTCATATGCAATGTTCAACTTGGTTGTAATTGTCTACTTTCAAACAAAATTATAGATTATATAATGTGCATTCAGTTTTTTTCTGTTTTCTACGAAAAAGAACTTAATTAAAACAAAAACGAAAAAACAGCTACCTAAAACATTTTCCGGAAACTATACAGCACAAGTTTTCTTGTATCAACTTTTTAAAAAGGTAGTATTATTTTCTGTAAACACGAAATAGCCAAAAGACCTTATACGAAATGGAACAAAAATGTTACGAAAATTTTATCTTGGAAACTTTTTTTACAATGTTTTTCACAAAAACTTTGGATCCAACTTTTTTTTACAAAAAATGTATTTGTTCCAATTCTTTTTACAAAAACTTTTTGTTCCAACTTTTTTTACAAAAATTTTTTGTTCCGAATTTTTTTTGCAAAAACTTTTTGTTCCAACTTTTTTTTACAAAAACCTTTTTGTTCCAACTTCTTTTCTTATGAAAACTTTTGTAAATTTTTTATTGCAGTTTTACTGTTCCTTGCATAACGTCGTTGCCATGTTGGGCAACATTAGTATGTTAAGGAGCATTTATTTGTATGTTCACGCTTCCAATTTAAAACAAGAACGATAATACTAATATGCATATTATTTTTTTGTATTTCAATGTCCTCTGCGTGTGGTCATACGCTATTAGGAGGAGGTGGATAGGTTTTCATATATTCCATAACGCTTATTCTCCGTTTCTAACATAATACCATCAGTTAAAAGAAGTAATATAGAATTTATATCCATTTCATGCACTTGTTTAGCACTTTTTGCCAAGACAATAACCAACCGCGAAACGCAATCTGAGAATGTTATTTTCTCTTTTGAACCACTTGAACACATTTTACCATTTGCAAGTCATCAACGGTAATTACTACCATCTTACAATCTTAGTTGCTTTTCATGGTTAAACGCTATATTTTAAATGTCTGCACATCGATTAATAATACAGTAGCCAACTCTAATAGTATTTCCTATCATTTATAAATCATCATTTTTCCGAAGTTAAGTCTATTAGCCTCCGCTGTTTTTTCAATATGTAACATGTCTTTTTTAAAAATTGCACAAGTCAATTCAATGTGAATGACATTGCTCTTACTATCTTTCCACATGTAGTACACTATTGATAGAGCCCTGGGTCGTTCTATTCGTAATTCTCAGATGAAGCCGAACACCATGATAACGCCCTCGCTTTGGGGGTTGAAAAGATTAATGCGGATCTTTAAATTATAACTAAATACATCACTCTTCACGGGAAAAGTTCTTAACGCGAATGGTACCTTAACACAAGGCGGTTGTCGCCTTCTCTAAAGGACAAGGGAGTTTATGTGAAATTCTGATAGACATTTAATATACATTTATTTCCGGACATGTCTGAAGGAGTTACATTCTTAAAACTAAACATTAACAAGATTCTCTATGTATTCGGGACTGCGTATGAATCAAGATTTCAATTTTAGTTAAAACACAAATTTACGCTAAAGCAAGATAAAACAAAACAAAATACTAAATCTAAATTACGTTACAAAAGTTAAGTTAAGCAAAGCAAAGCAAGTCAAGACTCCAAGTACCATCTTTAACCAAAACTAATACAATACCATTTTATACAATTTTGTAGAGCTGGCAACGTACCTGTGATTTTCTAAGTTGAATTTAGGTTGTGAAGATGCACTTGGTGAATAACTGTCACTGTTCGGTAAGTTTGGTTTAAACGTGTTTAAACCTTTACGTTCTTTTCTAAGTCCAGATCTAAGATGAAGGTAAAATTAAGTTAAAAGATGTCTTCTCTCTTGGCGTCAAAATTATAAGATATTCTGACTGTCTCTGTTGTCGCAGGTTTGACGAATGAGTTGTAGATCAAGAGTGAGTGCTAGAGACTGGACTCGATCGTTGATTTACACTTAGTCTTTATATGGCTGTTTACGAAAAAGAAAGAATTAAGATTTTGTGTTCTCGTTTGACATTTTCACTTTAGTCAAGGCTGTATTAGCTCATCTTCTTGAAGGATGTGGATTTTATATTGGGTTTCAATGTTCTTGTGAGTCAAGGTTAGATCTGATGTCATCCGAATTGTTCATAATTTAGAAATATAATTTGAGAACGGAAATCGTGTTGTCACATCCGGCACGTTCCTATGTTACAAAAGTATTCTTGGGATCTTGAAGCAAAATCGATTGTCATGATTCATACTCGTAATAAAACTTAAAGCTAATACAAATTGAAATCTTATAAACTCCTATAAATGATATCTACACAGTTGGTCAAAACTTAAAAAAAATAATGAGCATATAACACTATGTCAATAACCGTACCAAGCGTCTTTCAAAAACATATTACTGTTCAATAGTGGACGTTAAATTAATAATTAAATGGCCGCAGCAATTTTCTCTAATACTGGGCAAATGAATAAATGGTATCTACTAATTAGGTTCAACACCGCTCCATGCTAACGTTTCTTTCAACCAGCCTCGTAAATTCCATTGTATATCTCTATGTTACACCATTCTGTCAAAATTTAATTTCCTTTGCTTTACTGACTAAATAAATAAATTCGGTAATCAAGTTCATACTTCATTAACTAAAGCATTAAAAGCGAACTATACCAGCGAGCGAATAAATTCAATTTCGCGACCTGTGCTTTTATTACAGTGTAGCAGTAGTATATGCATGTAAGTTTTTGTACTACTGTAATGCATTACGTTAATCTGACTTTCATTTTCCGCATACTACACGCCACGTAATTAGATGAAAATTATATTTTACCTAAATCTTCAGACAATGACGAATGGACCACTTTCTTAATACACAAGTTAGCAACTAGCACGGTTACACAAATGGTCTGTGAGAAGTTTTCCCTCTTTCTACACATATGTTTTTCATTAACTTGGTTACTGATTTATGATCCAGTTCTTAAAGTATTCAACAATAATGTGACTGGTAGGTATTTCAACTAACAAAGTGCATATTAACTATACAATAGGAAACAAACGAGTATTATTCACAGCTTTTGTTCCAGCTAGCATAATGATATTGGAAGCAACCTCCTCTCAACTGACACAACAAACTTGATTGTAGCCTAGGATTTCAATTATGCACGTTTGTAATGAGTAATTTATTTTAAGGACATTTTAGTAACAGACTTCAACACGACTCAAGTCTATTAGCTGTTAGGTCAAAACTCCATAAATAAACATTCAGTCCATCGTTGAAATTTCAAGAAAGGACCTCTTAATCGCTAGCAAAAAGACAAATACTCAGTCTTTTCCTATGGAGCACTGTACCTTATTTACTAACATATTCACTGGTACGATCGCATTTCAATTCCTACTACATTGTCCGTATGTAAAATTTATTATTACAACCATGCTTACATGTGGGGTGTTACACCAAGCAAATTGTAATTACAAACAGCGATTCTGACCGACCTTTCATGTAGAGGGGGTTTCACAATGAACTAATTTACACTTTTTCAGTTGGTAATCTTGTAACAGTGTGCAAAACTGGTAAAACCTTTTTCCTAAAACATTTCGTATTTATTTAAAAAACTTTTCTAACTTTCCTTTTATATAAGCCAGTCTATTAACGTTTAACAATGAGCTCGTCAACATTCCATCTTAGCTGTTACGTGTTACATTAACACCGGTGCTCCTGTCGAAACTAAAAGCCAAAACCTTCGAATTAATAAACTCCAGTCGCTTAGTTTCTTATTTTTATAAAAAACACAAAGCACAGGAACTTTCATTATTATTTCAAAACCACTGGTACGAACAAAGATTTTACCGAGCTTCCTTGCAGAAGTGTCACAATAACTAAATTTACACTTTGTTAACTTTTTTTATATAAGTCAGTCTAGTAACGTGTAACTACGCACCTGTCAACATTCCATCTTAGCTGTTACGTGTTACATAAACACCAGTTCCCCTGTCGAAACTAAAAGCCAAAACCTTCAAGTCAATGCACTACAGTCACTTAGTTTCTTATTTTCATAAAGGGAAATAAAGCACGAAAACGTTCATTAATATTTCAAACTCACTAGTACGAACAAATATTCTGGTTGAGCTTTCTTGCAAAAGGGTCCCAATGACCATATTTGGACTTTGTTAACTTTTTTATATGACACCTGCTCTCGGATAAAGCACACTTAATTATATATAATTCATATGCATATTCATTTCACTACTAAATAAGGCCTCCCAGTAAAAAGAATTTGTTTAATGATTTTCACGTTATTTTAACATGATCGTAAGAAAGAACTGACATCAACACCTGTCTTTTATTCAGAGCACCTTTACAGACTTTGTTCCTTTCAAAAAGATCCGTTGGGAGAGCTGTGGGCGCTGTTCCAGACTTTGTTTCTTTTAAAAACAATATCCCTTCTGAACGCTGGGATGATGGAGGGGGGTTACTTTGATCCGCTTGCAAAACTTAAGTCTAAACCACTCGTTCATTTTCTCCAAAGACATTGTAAAGTCTACCATGTTAATGACATTCAGTACTCAGCTGATGAATCCTTGCTGTGTGGTATGTTTTGTCTTGTGTATCTGTACTTTCAAGTACAAAATGTAAATATTGAAACCAAATTGTATACTAATAATCCAACATGGAATGATCAGCATGTTCAAAAGTACGTTCAAAAATAAAAAAGAAATATAAAAGTACATTGTAACAACTTTGTAGTAGAGTAGTTTACTGTAAAATAAACTTTATTTACCTCTAATCCTTTGGGTTTCATTTCAAAAAATAATAATCACCTTTTTCCTGGTTTGTATATATATTTATTAATAATAAATCTACAAGTGTTATGAGGATATGGCATCCACCACCTTTGACGATTGGAACTTTAACCAATACTGTAATTGGATACATGAAAGTAATGCGCAAGCATACTCCTGCACTGGTTGATGATACGTACAATTCGCAATATCAACTTTGAACTGCAATGTACGCAAGGCGGGGTATGCTTGATCTTCAAGGTTTAATACATTGGACAACTGAAAAAATCTTACTAAAAACAAACTTCTTTTCACTTCCTTTGCAATAAAACGTGGAGGGACGGGCGTAAGTCATAGTGCTGTTACCGCGCATAAAATTAATTTTATCTTTTTTTATCTTTTTATAAATCGTGGAACCACTCTCGCAACATTGAGCAACAATATGACGGACGTGTAATACACTAAACCCGTTGGATGTAGTACATTCCAACCCGTGCAGATTATTCCTTAGCCAATCCACTTGACGTTGGTACCCTACAGCTAAGTCTGAACGTTCACAGGGTAACTTTACCAGGGAATGGAATATTAATGTTGCATCACACGCAACCAAACATAGTATTAGTATGTTCAAATGTTTCTTTGAAACATTTTCAAAGCATCAACGATGCGAACCAATTAAACTACTCATTGGGAGACATCTTAAAACCTTGAAAATCAATTATAAACTGCCTTGCACATAAAATACGTACACCTGGTGAAATTAACTGTTGCTGATGCTGTGGGTGTTGAAGCACTAAAGGAATCAATTGAGCAATGCACTCGGGATCCTTAATAAACTGATGCACTACGTTTAGAAAAGGTCTCTTCTGAATATGTGTATGACCTTGAGCAGTAAAAATGGAGTAATATTCACTAAACTGTTCAGGAACGTTCGTGTGACTGGATACATGCAATTATGGGGTTTACGTAAATAACAGTTGGTACATTCAATGGGGTTCGTTATCAAGTACGAACTAATGGTGGACAAGACACATTGATCCACAATAAAGTCACCTTCACAACTCGTACACTGAGCCATACTATAAACTGTAATTATTACTAAATTATGTCAATGCACTAGAAAGGGATCACTTGGTCTTGAAGGGGCCTCCATATCATTCTTCATCAACAAGTCAACCAAAACTCCATTTGTTAATTTTAACATGCGTTGAAGCCCCCAATCAAACTTTTCCCTTAATGCTGCTGGGGCTGACTCGTGAGATTGCACGTACAACGTAAACAATTCGTCCACAGTCTTCGAGTCACGCAAAATAGATTTGGTACGTGTACCAAATAGTGTTGCTAATTCTTCATTAGTGGCGTCCGGAAAAATATATCCATTGCGATGACCAGCACAAATATGATCACGCTGGCTTGATTGATTCGTATAGCAGCCTAAACACAACAAGTAGTTTGAAAATTTATATGCTTGTATACTCGCTATTATACAGCCTTCCGTCACCCAGCGGGAAGAACACTTGCACAATGGTAACGATACGCTTGGACTAACAACGGTAGGAATAGTTAGGTCCATGCTTGAGGTAGCCATAGCAATTGATATTCATAC
>JAGDQP010071968.1:0-10571 GCA_022664845.1 Lepisma saccharinum | reverse complement strand
CTAATTCATATTAATGAACATTTAGTAATGTTCTAATGATCTACAAAGAGGGAATATTTATCCTGAATATTTATTAACACTATAGAGAATAATAATAAAACTGTGCATAAGCTTCAATTGTTTGCAAACTTGTAATTGACTGATTAAATTTACAGGGAGGGACATTAACACAATTGTTTGATATGTGAATAATACAGCTTCTGTGATTCAATGCTGTGTGTATGTGGGTGAATTATCTTGAAGCACGCTAATAAGGAAGTCTTAAAAGGAAAGCGTGCTATGACCTCGTTCTCTTACAAGATCAGTGATATAAAGTGTTTCAGTCTTTTCTTCCTCTGATTTTGAAACTAGTTTATAACGCCTCTTCGGGTTGCAGTATTCGAAGAAAATGTGATGTTTTGTGGTTTGTGTAGAACAAGCGTAAAAATCTACAATAAGCGATAACAGTAGCAATGTCCATATCGTCAGTACCAGAGGATTTCCAACAGGAGCGTATCCTGTGGGCTATCTAGGCTACCAACGGAGCCTGAGATTGTGAACAAATATTTGAATCTACACAAATAAGATTAATTAACACGAAAGAGAGACCAGAACACCTATCTATCATCATCATCAATAGTATGTGTGACCTCCGTACCCTCTTTGTAAATCTTACTACTTTGACTAGTGGTAGTCCAAACTGTGTATCAAGAATATGCCACTGATTTCCAAGTAGAGCTGTGTGATTACGAATTGTGGTATAGAGCCTCGATATCGTTATTAAATCGAGAAGCGATAGATATACCATCACTGTCAAGGCAAAAGGACATAAGTTTTATGGAAATCGAGTACACTTATGCCCTTTTGCCTTGAATGCGATGACATATAGTATGGATATATCGAGCATTACATATCGAAAACTTGTTAAAAATTAAAATATTTTATATCGAAGCACCGTTGGAAACTGAATATTGTTCATATTTAAAAATACGTAGTTGAAAATCACAGATAGTTCAAACCGAAATATCGCTTTAGAAAACGAAACGACCGTCATGGCTCAGACATGTGACGCACTTAAACTATCCCTGTCTGTTTAGCCACTAAACGAAAGTTCATTTTATCTTACAAATGTTATCGTAAGATTTCAGACATAAGACATAAGCACTAAGAATTCTGCATATTATTTTTAACATTTTAGATTTTACTTGGAAGTTAGTTTGTTTTTATTTGAAAAAAAAAAATGTTATCTTATTTTTCAGCAGTTTTGTGCCATGTGTGCTTATCTGGTGATGTTCTTCAAGAAGCTTACTGAAACTTTTGAAAATTTGATCTGACGGTTTACACTGATAATATTTAAAGTTGAACAGAAAGCAATAGAAAGGGAAGAGGGAGGAGAGAAGCAAGATAAGGAAGGATGATCTGTCAGTATAACCTTGAAGCCGAAAGCAGAGCAGTATGGTTTTGGAAGTTAGCCAGAAGACATGACAATCTAGCAAGAGGATTAAAGGGGGAAATTCTCCTCCATCCAATGGGAGTTTCTAGGAGTTTTTAAGATGTTCATCTTCGTTCCTAAGTGTCTGTTTGAAAGAAGAAGAAAAAGAAAAAGCTGGAATATCGAGGATAGGATGAGATAAAATGCAGAAGGGAGAGAAGAAAATCCGAGAAGAAGAGGACAAAAAGAAATGATTTGTGATTTCGCGAGAAAGAAAGAGTTCTTTCTTACATGAATTTTGATTCACAAGAAAACATTCTTGGTGTGCTTCTGAAGTAAAAGAAGAATGAAAGAATAGCTCTTTCATTCACCCCATTTAGCAAGTACTCGTTGAAGACTCAACTCTGTTCCAGGGTTTGTCTGTTATAGTCTTCAGTTAATATATTATACAGTTGAAGGAAGACCTTTCTGCCACTTTTCAACTTGTCATCCGTGTAGCGTTTTATTCCTTGTTCACACAAAATAAACAAACGAAATTATTTACCTTTGTTGCTGGCAGTAGAATATATCTACATTGACAAAGTCTTGCGCTTAGAGCATAGTATAGAATAGATAGGGTTTTCATGACGCCACATGAAACCATATTTACGGTTCAGAGCGAATCAGCGGCAGCCATATTGTGTGGCCCCATTAAAGTCCCTCTATACGGAGTTCTGTGGGTCAGCCGGTGACCTTTTTGAAACGCACATTTTTGACGTGTGACTACACTACAGCACAACACATCTGGGGCATTTTCAAGCATTTTACAACTGTCAATTCTCTGCGAAACATTCTTTTGTGGACTTTTTAACAGTGTAGCGTTCCAAAACAATCCTCCAATAATTTCGAAATTGAAGTTTAACACTGAATGCAAAGATTTCAAACGTAAGTAAAGAAACATAACGAAAAATGGTCGAAATGTTATGAAAGGGGTACGGTACGAACCTGTATTCCAGTTAATTAAAAGGTATGATTTTCAACATCTATTGTAAAGTTATTACTGTTAAAAATTAATGTGCAGTTTGTATCTTTAAAATAAATAAATAAATGTATATTTTGCAACAAAAAAAAGTTAGTTTAATTACACGTTATCAAAACAAGGCTTGCGTTCTTTTTTAAACACTCTTCATATGCCCCTAAATAAGATAATTCTAAAGTGTAAAACCACCCATATAATTTCTACAGATTTTACAGGACATTAGTGTGAAAGAGATAAAATACATCTCTGACGGGTGTTACACAACACACCTTGTCCGCTATCTTGGATTCAATGTAAATATTTCAAATGGGAATGTAGGCAAGCAGCATATCGAATTCATGTGACTGTATATAGTGGTCACCGTCGCTGACTGCTCATCATGGGGGCCCGGGTTCGATTCCCGACTTTATCAAGGGATTTTTTTTCCAAAGCGAGAGGGTCTGGAACGGTGTCCACCCATCATCGTGATGCAATTGGGAGCTACTCTGAATAAAAGACAGTGGCGATCACAGTTAAAAGCTTCGGCAATTCTCTATCAACACGTCTGGTCACCGTGGGAGCAGTAGACCAACTCCTCCCTCCGAGAAAGGCCTCATCCAGTAGTGGATTGAATATAACTGTGAATTATTATTATATTTTAACAAAGTCAATGGTGCAGTTACTTTTACGCGTAGGTATATGTTTAATCCTTCTCAAATTACTCCATGTTAATACCTCAGAATGTCAATTTTGATTCCATAGTATTCATCAATGTTCTTTCTTTGTTTTGCAGTGAAACAAGATAATATTGACCATTGAAAAAGTGCATTAACATTCTACATTGTGGTAGACGGAGTGCGAGGGAAGTTGCAGTTGATTTCAGCCGTAGGCATCCTAAACGGTGGTTAAGTACTCATACTGCAACCATGGAGCAATATATTATCTAGAAATTTAGGGAATGAAGAAGAAGTGTGAGTGAAAAAACAGAAAGAGGTTGCCCCAAAACATCAATTACTGCGGAGGTAGCAACCATGGTTTTGGCAGCGCTTGTGAAAAGCTCAATAAATAGCACTCGAAGTTTTTCACAAGAATTTGACACCAGTGAAAGCTTTGTTGTTCGTGTCCTGTCCAACATAAATGGCATCCGTATAATTTACAAATGCTACATCAATTGAAGGGTTTTACAAAAACAACAATTGTCAATTTTACTTCTTTTAAACTTAAGTAAGAAAATAAAACTCTTCCAAATTTAAAGTTTTGCTGAAATTCACTACATCTTTGATATAATCTGTTCACACGTATATCATATCTTCGTTACTTTTTCAACAGGAGCGTATCATGTGGGCCATCTAGGCTACCGCTGCAGTCTAAGATTGTGAACAAACATTTTAATCAGCACAAATGATATTATTTAACACGAAAGGGAGGCCAGAACACCTATGATCATCATCAATACTATGTGTGACCTCCGTACTCTCTTTGTAAATCTTATTACTTTGGCTAGATGGCAGTCCAAACTGTGAACCCAGAATACACCACTGCTTTTCAAAGATACCTCAACCACCACCTTCCTATAGCCTGAGTAGTTCCTGAGTTGAAAGCTGTCGACAGATGGACAGAGCAGTTCTACACGGTTTGACAGCACTTCTCCTGAAGCCTAAAAGGAAACTTAAGCTACGACTGTTTACATTTTGTAAAAACTGTAGAGAAGAAAGTCTGCAGATTTGTTTACTGCGATGCATCGTAAACAAAATATTGATAGATAAATCACACCCTCCTTCTGGAAACGACTACAATCTATTAGTCTACCTTTCATTGACATTTTTACTAACTAAATCAATTAAGGACTTTTTTATGTACAGTAAATAGCTCAACACAAAAACAATCTTGGCTTTCCCTTGCTGAATGAATGCTAAAAGAAGCTGCTTTTTTTATGTTAAAAAAATAGTTCTTGGTCGGATCTTAAGATGGAGGTCAATTTGAACCACAAATTAATGGCGGACTGGTCTGCAAGAAAATAAGGTCTCTAGCTGAATCATCAGAACTACGGTCTCCATATTCCGAGGTCGCTAGCCTTTTGCATTCTTGATGGTCCAAACGACCTTTGTTCCTCTAAATTTTGGCGAACGTCCTAAACATTACGATTTATAGCTTGATGTCGTTGCTATTTCTCTAAACCCCCTATTGCACATCTTCCAGCCTCCTTCCTTCCTTCCTTCCTTCCTTCCTTCTCTCTCTCTCTCTCTTGCCTTTTGTCTCTGTCTGCGGAATCCTCAGAGGCTACGATCTGGAAAATTCCTGTTTGGGAGTGCGAGATTGCCTGAGAGCAAGAAGGTGCTCCTTTCTCAAAGTTTTCCCAAAAGGGAAAAGTTTCTCAATACATCAATTTACTTCCTACTTTTTACCAGACAAGGAAAAAAAAAAAAAAAAGGAGAGATCTCAGCAGTTTGTAGGTTTGAATGTGATTTCTTTCTGCTTTACCTTTTCTGTACATTACAATCCATCAACTTCAAAGTTTTATTCCTTTCCCAAAAGTTTGTGCTTCTCCTACTAAATTGAAAATACGAACAAAACTAATTATTTTTTTATAAGAGATAGAATAATTTTTTATTGGGAAAAGGACCTGAAGAGATATTTTTCTTAGCTGCTGAGATTCCTTTCCAAGTGAGAAATAGTCGACAGGAGGAAAAGCGTCTTTAAAAATATCTTAAGAATTCGACAAGAAAAAGAGAGAATGCTTGCTGGCTTTGAGGAGAAAGGTTGCTAAGAGACTACTCTCTTGTTGTATCTCTTCTTTGTCGACAAAGCTTTTTTGTGATACCTTAATAAAAAATTTAACTTAGTCTTCCTTGCGTTTTACAAAGTATCAAGAACAAATAGATACAAACTGTTTAGGTGTTTCTGACTGCCTGCTTTGGGTATAGAAGGTGATTTTCTTCTATTCAGTAATAAAATATGTGTTCGCGTATGTTTGCTCTGCAACTGTAATACTATCACCATCTTCGTTATCAGCAGCATTTTTTTATTATTATTATTATTTGCAGCTGCATTAATTATCTGCGGCCAGGAGCAAAACGTCCATATAAGAGTATCATTGCAATTAGTGCTCACATTTCGAAAAATTAAGGAAAATTCACAACAGGAGGCTTTTTTTTTTAGTTTTACTTTTCTTTCATTCTCGTTTTTTAGTAATTCTGTCACCCAGAACTTTAGGTGACACAGTCCGAAACTTGACCCAGTCTTGGAACTATATATAGTGAACTGAGAATTTTTAGCGTCATTTTGTGTGTGTGTGTGTATTTTGGCTCCGTCCCTCGGATATCTGAATTCCGAATCCAGACACTGACTGATATTGAATATCCGGATCTTGGATCCAGATCTCGATTTCGGTTAGCCGGATCTCGGATCCAAATGTTGATTTCCGATATCTGGTTCTCAGATCCAGATTCTGATTTGGGCAAGCCAGATTCTTGAGTTATGGTGATCGTCAGATCCGAAATTCTGAATCCTGTTAGATTCTGGTCTGGTCATCCCTATTTTAAACCTCTACCCAGTTTAAGTGGCTACATTTCATTTTTAAATAACAACTCATAACATTTTAAGTTTCGTAGGAGTTTTTTTTATAGAAAGAACACATTGGCCCTAAATCGACAAAAGAGTAGTTTTGGAAAGTAAATACAGTTGGCATAGAGTAAGGACGCGCAGAAATACACAAATGATCGTAGCTATTTTGCCACATTGATTCAAAATGGTGCTAGGTATGGGACCTTGCACTGACGTCAATACTTTTGTTGCTCTTGTTCTTACGCACAGAGAAATTCTCAAATGCCTGCGCATTTCCTCCTGACTTGGTAAAGCTTTCTTTCCTCAGCACTAGAACAATCTGACTAAAATATTTTATTTTATTAAAGTTCATTAAAATTCTGTGATTGGTTCAGGATTTCCTGTCAGCTGAAATGTGGCAATGAGAACAAATTATAAGCTTCAATTTATCAGGATGTTTAAGAAAATATGCTATTGATCTTAGCGGTAACGAAAGATACTTCTTGGAAGCCAGAAAGAAATGTATACGTATTTATTAATGCAGGTTATGTCTCTATAAGGTTCTAAGTGGCTTAAGTCTGGTAACCCATCCCAAAGTAATTTATCCAAATCTAATCTCTAACTAACTCCACTTAATCATTCTCAAGCACAAAAACAACGTAAAATAAGTATACATTTTTGTTTTTAAACTTAGTGTGGGACCGATGACAATTACTGAATTGTGTATAGTAAAAAATCCCTTTCGGCAGGCCTACAGGCTGAGGTAGATCTCGAAGTTTTTAGGTTTTTTTTTTAAATTATGAGCGCTATCGAGAAACTAGTTATTGATTTATAGATTAATCATCAAGAGCTTTTCAACGATACCCCACAAGACGTGGTTTCAAAAATTTCAAATTTCCACCCCACCCCTACTCGTACCCCCACAACCCCTGAATCTTGGTGCCACCGTAAAGTTCATAGGGAGTACATAGGGGCTGATATATATTTTTTTTCAAAATTTCAACTCCCTCCCCCGACCACCCCCTTGGGCCGATTTTGCTCATTAACGAACTTAGCTGAGCTATTAAGCCTAGAAATAACATATTAAAATTTGGTACAAATACCTTCAAAATTATGGCCGCTAGCGTGTAAATATATATATAAATGTATATTTTCAAAATTTCAATCCGCTTCCCCGACCACCCCCTTGGGCCGATTTTGCTCATTAACGAACTTAGCCAAGCTATTAAGCCTAGAAACAACATATTAAAATTTGGTTCAAATATCTTCAAAATTATGGCTAGCATGTAAATATATAAATATATACAATCGTACCGATCTCAATAGGTAGATTTTTCTTCGAAATCTACCTAAAAATAACCCAAAACAAAGTTTTAACAACAATTTCCACTTTGGTATGTGTACTGGAAGTGAAGGTGAAGAAAATAGTGAACTTAAAGTAGAAAAAGAAAGTATTTAAAGTATAAAATTACCGCACTGAAGAGTTAAGGTGTTACCAAATTGAAAGCGACCGGGTTACTTTTGTATCGATTATTAACCGCAAAAAAATTGCATAGGTTAGGTGTGTCTTCAAGAATTTCGGGAGAGGGATCATATTACTTGCTTAATTATTATAACTAACCTATAAGCTTGTTGGAACAGGCGAGGAACATTGTCAAACTGGAAATTTATTTGAATTTTGTTCGTTGCACCTCTGTTGTGGTTTGATTGAGATGAAGTCCCGTCACGTGAAACGACTGTTTGGCCGTAAGCTACCCTTTTACTACAGTCATCTCTTGCGATTTGTTGGGTTAAGTATAAATAGCTCTTGGAAAGCCAGCTACACCGAGTGGTTCCGTGATTTGGTGACTACAAGATCACATTAGCGTGCCGTGGGTCCCGGGGTCGATTCCCACCCAGGCCAATGTTTTCCTTTTCTTTAAGAAGTACATTATGATTTTCCTTGTCCTGTCAAGCCAAAAAGGATATTTCAACCTTGATTCTTGTAAACTAGACTCCTTGATTCAACCTTTTTGGCTTGACTTGCTAAGCTTGCATGAAGTTGCCTCATTTGTCAAAGTAAGCTTGGTTCATTTTTGAGTCAGATCAAAATTCCTATGTGGGATCATTTTTAATGCATTTTCGAATGTTTCGTTCTTAATGAAACAATACCATTTGTCGAAGGATATTTAGTCTTCAAGCCAGGGAGAAAAATACCCGGGAATAAATGCCTTTATCTGGGTTATCAACCCGGAAACCGGGGGTGAATGATCACCCTAGTCAATAGAATAAATTAAACCCAAATCTGAAGTCATATTCTTTGACTACCTGCTTTTGTTTAGACTTTAGACTTAAGAGGTTAGTGTGTCTTACATAGTGAGTGTATGAAGATCTTGGGGTGGCCAGATTAAAAACGGTAAGATTATTCGAGGTCACAGAACATAAATCTGAAACCTGTTTTTCACTAACAGTAATTTTTAAGTGTTACGTGTTTGTTGCAGATTAAGTTCATAAATGCAAACATACATGGCCTGTCTGAAAAGTATTCGAACTTGTTTATTTCTGAGAAAATGAGTGAACGTAGAATGGCAACACTGCACACAGTCTTCATGCGCATGCCTATTAGGTGGCGTGATCCTCGCTTGCTTCAGCATTTGTTAGGTAGCGAGTGTGTAGTGTCGTGTGCAACAACGATACTTCAGCTAGCTTTTGAAGACGATGCCATGGGGATTGGGGAGAACACAAATAAAACAGTCGTACAATCCGTTCAGAGATGGCCGCCCGTTGGTCTTTGACTACCGTGGCATTATGCATCACAATTACTTACTAAAAGGACGAACCGTTACGAAGGAGGTACTACTTTGACGATCTCTGTCGTCTACGTGATGAAGTTCATCGCAACTCACCAGACCTGTTGACGTCACAAAACTGACACCTGCATCAGGATAACGCTCCGGTCAATTCCTAGCACTTAATCCAATATTTCCTGGCAAAGAACAGCATTTCTGTCGTTCGCCAATCTCCATACTCTCCTGACATGGCTCCTTGTGAATTCTGGCTTCTCTAAAGTCAAATCGATACTCAAAGGTACCCGCTTCGGGGAGGAGATCATAAACAATGCATTGACAACAGTTCTAAAAGAGTCGTTTCGCGCATGCTTTCAGGATCGTTGGGTTTAGGGTGTGGAAGCTGAAGCGACCCGTTTCGAAGGTAATTAGAAATTGAAACACATCAGGTGATTGGTTTTATTTTCCTGGCCTATAGTCGAATACTTTTTAGACAGGCCTCGTATGATTCTACCAAGTTAAAAAAAGGGCACACACAAATCGAGATCGCTGGACCCACATCTGAAGTCACTTTCTATATGATTACCTTTGAGCGCCAACGGATATTACAGACGGACAGATAAGATGGCCGACGGACAAATTATAATTTAAAAAATGATGAAAAAAGTTTTGGGTCTGCTATAAATATTGAACTGCAAACAAAATGAGATCCAAAAGAAAAATTAAAAAGAAAAAATGTTTACCCTAATTTGGAAACAAGCCAGCCAACTAAGTTGGCATTTAAAAAGATACTGAATGCAGTAATGCACTTTCCACCCAACTCCTCTTATGTACTGGTGCAACAACACTGGTTTTCGTAGCTAGTATACAGACTTGTGAACAATCTCGAGAATCTACATTTTATTCAGTTTTTTTTAACTAATCTAGTGTCGTCTCCTGTGCTACGATTTCCCAGTAGATGTCCTTCTTGTAGCGGCCGTGGTTATTCCTAGTATCTTTGTCGTGTCCCATGGGAGGAACCATTGCCGAGAACGCTTTGTCCCAAAAACGTAATTAACTTGGAGGGAGAACGTGTTTAGAAACACTGCACGTCCTTGTTTTAATCAAGTAGACTGCTAGCATTATCTCACAACGCAAAAACAGGGTCTCCAATGGAGCAAGTCTTACAACCAAATATAGGGTTTATACGTGAAGCAGAAACAATGATAACGAGAGGGAGGACCAGGAGATATCTTTTAGAGTTCTTTTTATAAATGATATCTACGGTAACCTTTGCCCCTGCAAAATTTAAATGAATGAGCTACAAGTTTTAGCCATTAAAACATAATTTATTCTCATTGTACAGGCTGGGAAGATAACGACATCCAGCTGGTACTGTACTGTATTGTACACTGTTTACTATTCTGGATTTAATTAAACGCTAATGACATACTCTTTTTCTTTTTGCACTATATCTCAAAGTAAGGCAATTTTGTTAAATAGCAGAAATTAGAATAAAGAAATAAATAAAACATTATCAAAACGTTCCACTAACTCTCACATACAGTATCAGAGAGCTCACTAATTTGCTCGTAACTTCTCCATTAAATAAATAAATATATATATGAATGCGCAAACGACTCAAAGATTGAGAGTCACACAAAGAGCAATGGAGAGGTGCATGCTAGGAATAACCAGGAGGGATAGGAAGAGAAATGAATGGATTCGCGCACAAACAAAGGTAGAGGATGTAATCAAGACTGCGAAGAAGATGAAGTGGAGATGGGCCGGTCACATAGCTAGACGAACAGATGGAAGGTGGACGACAAATGTACTACAGTGGATTCCTAGAGAAAAGAAACGACCGAGACGACGT
>JAGDQP010071967.1:0-10571 GCA_022664845.1 Lepisma saccharinum | reverse complement strand
ATTGGGCTATTCATGTCTAGTGTCTGAATGTAAATATGGGCATCTATGGGATGTGTATTACAAATGTATACGAATATCTTTTAAAACTCCCCCAAATCGTTCAAAAGAGTAAGTTAGGTTAGATTGGATTGGATTAGCTTAACTTATGTTAGATATTTTAAGCCGTCTTTGACAGGGCTTAACACCCCTAGACCTTCGAAATGAGGTCCGACATAATATACTGAACATGGTGATTTATCGTCCGGAGGAATATGCAAAGAGCATCCGAATCACTTATTTATGAAAGGCCTCTTATCATAAAAAGTAAAATTTCGGGAAATTGAGACAAACGTATTTTCTGGTGCAAGAACATATGAATAATTATCATTCTTCAATAAATGCAAGCTTGTTACCTTTACAAACTGGGAATTTCTGTTTTCAAAACTTAAGTCACGTGTAAAGCTTGTTTCAGTTGGGAATGCATTTGTTGTGATGGCGCTAGTATCACCAAAGCATACGTGTTTACAGGGACAACTCGTTGTTGGAAGCAGTGTTTCCAATACAGAATATGATTAGAACACTGTATAAGGCCTTTATGAAAGAAAGTGTAAGGGTAGGACGAGATACCTGTTAGTTGATTTTCTATTAAAGAAAGGAATGTACAAGAGGCTATTTTTCGTATTTTAACGTAGTCAGGCATTGGTTTTGGAAGGGTAGTGAGAAGTTTATATCTAATGTAACATATTGTGTCGCACATTGTCCATTGTCATTCTTTTAAGGTTTCCAGAGGTTAGTATTCCGTACTAGTAACCGAAATATGACGAGTTCGAATCCCGTTCACGCCAATTGAAGAGAGAAATCACAAAAGAGCTGTCGTAGCTCGGTGGTAGAGCGTTGACTTGGCGTTCGGGAGGCTGTAGGCTCAATCTCAGCGGCCGACTATGTTGACCAGGATTTTTCTTCAGTCACACCAGGCAAATGCCGGGATGGCACCTTCAACTTAGGCCCTGGCTGATATCTTCGTGTATTATTTCCCCTACCCTACCCCAGCCTGAGTCTTAGATGTCTGAATTGCATAAATTAAACAAATTCAATTGAACAAAGAATAATGTACAAAAAATAACAGGATGAGGAAGTAATATTAACTTCCGAAGCGACGTAATCTCCTTAACACAAAGACAATGAGAACTCGGGGTGGCCGCGAGGTGAACACGCTCGCTTTCGCTGCGCGTGGTAACGGATTCAATTGCTGCTGGAGTCCATTGAACGGAGTTTTTCGGAACCTACTTTACCAGAGAACGACTTTTAGTCCTTAGAAGCTCGTTTAGCAAGTTAACAACAACTCAATAAATTCTTTGGAAATTATAGCTGTGCAACTCCCCGAAATAATATAGCTTCCAAAATCTTCATTGTACATTCCCAGAGCATTAAATAAGTATTTTATTCCCACTATGCGTTGTAGGGAAGAAGCAAGATATTGGTTTGATTACGGCCCTATTCTTGTATTCGTTTGGTGGAAAGTGATTGAAAGAGTAAATCGGAACAGGATGGTTGGTCTGAGATTTTCATTCCTTTACTCTACCATCTGAGGAATGGCTTCTATCTTGAAAGAGTCCCAAGCATCACAAGAGCTACAGATTGTCCTTAGGGATTTCATCGGGGCACGAATTCAATTGATATATGGATTTTAGGCATCCTCGGTTCGGAACGTCATCGGGACAAAATGTATTTAAACAGTGATACACTCACACCAAATCAGTTTACTTATAGCTAGGTACGCGGATTCGAACCCCGCGGCCGATCATCCTCACTGGGTTTTTCCAAGGTTTCTCTCAGTTTCACCAGGCGGATGCAAGGATAGAGGCCTTGGCCGCTACCCTTACAATCCTCCCCCATCTATATCCCAGCCAAAGTCATAAGTAAACAAATTATAATGCATGACTAATATCCCAATAATCTTCTTTGCTACTATTCTGCCAACGCTAGCGTGAATATGCGTAGGATTTGACAGTGACAGTACATTCTGATGAACTCAATTAATCGGAATACTGACCTTTATTAACATGAGTATAATACCCAGACTGCCATAGGAGATGTTGTAGGAAGGTAGTCGATCGGGTTCTGGTTTGTAGGCCATTCCGGCATTTGCCTGGTGTGATTGATGAGAAACCCCTGGAAAAGTCATAATGGGCGGCCGCTGAGATCGTTCCCAGGACCTTCCGATTGCTAAATCGTCGCTCTTCTAACTGAGCTACGGTCGCTCGGTACACTACAGTTATTCGTTCATGATAATGAATACTTAACGAGCAAAAGTACCCGCCCGTTGGTGCAGGGTGAATATAATATGCTGGCAACAGTCATTGAGCCATTAACAATTCGCTTCCACGTGGCGGGCTGCGCCCTTAACTTGGTAACTTTTGGGGGCCTGCGCTCCCTATATCGTAAACAGACTCTCCTATGAGTAGGGGAGAACACTCAAACACTTCTCCTTCAGTTCAGACTTGATGGAGAGGAATGCGGTTTCTTGATGGCTCATATCTACGTGATAATCCGGAAATAAATTTAAAAAAAAGAATAATCTAAATCGGTGCAGTAGAACGAACGGACGGACGGAACAAAGCCATTTTAGCAAACTTTTTTAATATATACGAGATATTAATATACGTAGATATTTTTTTTTAAAAAAAAGGATATTACGTTCTTCGTTATTGCACTGGATATAAACGAATTTCACGCTCATTTACGCATTTCTGTTCGCTTAAGCACATACAAACACGCAAGATTCCCGACGCTGCGTGTTCTTAAGCCCGCCAGTTAAGAAGCTCTGATCAGGGATTTTGCCAGACATGGGTAATTTTTACTGTTAAAAATCTGTTTGAGTCCCTCAAAATTCTACTCACTCCTCCTAACTTTCTTTCTCCTTTACTTTGTCCCATAACTAAAAATCATGGCAGAATCCCTGGAATTGATGCACTCAACACGTCCTCTTCTCAAAGGAAATGATTTGGCGGAAGAGTATTGAAACTACTATGAATGAGAAAATAAGTAATGTTAAGACGCAGTTACAAGCCGATTGAAAGCTCGGGTGGATACTATCCAGTTCATAACGGATAATATCAGTAGTGTCCATGCAGGTGTTAAGGATATTCGTTCTGGAATAAATCAAACGAAAACTGATATAGAAAGAATCGATTCTGAAATTGTTGAAGTCCGGAAGGAAACTTCAAAGTCTTTTGAGATACTGGCCCCAATTTTATTCTTTTTATGGTCAAAGTCGATAGAAACTGAGCAAAACTCTACTCACACCCTTAAAAGTTTTACTATATACCCCCAACCGAAAATCCTGGCGGAATCCCTGGTAAATCCGAACCAGAGAATAACTGACTTCGTGTTTTTCTACCAACTGTTTACATTTAACAAAGAAATCAAAAGGTAACCGTAGTCAAACCACTATTTCATACCCATTTTTTCAGTTCGTTGTCATTTTGCGGGGTGCGTCTATTCTCTCTCCTCGTTTTCTTTAATCTCCGAAGCAATCGGACGCGAAAAGGGGAGCATTTACAGTTCGTGAAAACTGATACTTCAATGCTCTTTTCACAGTCAGTTTCCCAACACTTTGGCCAAAACAGTTACCATAATGTTCGTATTCCCTTTCCAATTATTATTATTATTATTATTATAGTTTGTTGTTATCCTTTCGTAGCTGGGCGATTAAGCAGGAGAATAGCAAAGCGCTTCAGGCTTGTTTTCACACGAAACTTCTTCAGTTAGCACCACTGCATTCCCCATTCGACTGGCGTGTCTGTTGTCTGTGTTTGTTCAACTTTGTTGATACGTTAGTTCGCATTTTGACAACCTGCATTCGGAACTGAAAAGAGCTTTAATTTGTGTCTCATGTACGTATAAAACGTCATTAGGTTTTTCAAAAATAAACCGACAATATTGTAAAATAATTTCAAATCTTATGTTTTAAAAAAAATAAGAAGAAAAGCTGGTTCTAAGAAAGGCAACAAACGGGTTTTTTATTATATAAATGTTTTATGTTGGATATGTGATGCAAATAATTACTTGTGCGATAAGCACAGTAAACACACACACAGAAACCAAAAAAGATGTATTAAAAACGAAGTTACAATTCTAGTTTGATTGTAAAGGGTCTGATTTACAAGAATCTCCTGACACCAAAACTTGGCACTAAGTTTGGTCTCCTTTAGGCTTGTTTGTTTTACTTTGTGGGTCACGCCAACAGCTCATTATAAAATTAATTTAGTCCTCTAAGATGTATGGTATTATTTTACTGAGATCATTGATTTTCGCATCATAAATTGGCCTTTTCTCATTATAAGCCTCAACAGTCGACAGTGTTACTGCAACAGGAGGAACGGCTTAGAGTTTGAAGATCTTGCGCACAAGCGCATTAATATAATCTGATACAATTGCTGTTCCGTTTTGACAATGTTCAAACACAAATTCATGATAAATAAACGCACTAAAAAAAAACTTCCTTTCCTGTGCTTTTCCTGTTTGTATCTTCAGAAGCAACACACTCTTTATGTGATGTATACCAGATCAACAAGAAATGTGACATGATATGTCCGTGATATGAGGTTTTTCATAAATAAACGGATATGGCAGCGGGCTATATCTCAGTAACGAGACATGAGATGAGGGTTTTCATTGAAGAGTGTGTGTGGATTGTATACACATTACATTTTTATAATATAGTGAAAATCGAAGCAAATATGGCAAGAGGCCTTTCATAACTAAACGATTCATATCTAATTCTCCATTTTCGCTTCATCACGTAATATATTTAATTATAACGGGGCTGTTCCATTGGAGGAAAAATAATTAAAAGTGGAAGATAAAGGAACTAATTTATAAATTTGAAGAAGAGCAGTGTTGTTGTTTTTTAAAGATTTTTCTTAAAATTTCAAATTGAAAGAGAGGATGTATGTCCGTGTCAAAACAAAATTTCATGAACCATACGGTGTAAAGACGTAGTTGTTGTGTTGTAGTATTGTTGGAAAAGTCTTAGCTAGACTAGCACAGAGCCCTCAGAACTATCTTGATCGGTGCAGTGTTGCCAACTAATTGTTTTTAAAATTATTTTTCGAAATTACTTCTATTCAGTTAAACCTATCTACACCAAAATTGGCTTAAACATTATTGGATACAACAGAAAATTTATGTGGTTGTCTTCGTCCCGAACTCCAGTTGACAGTGTTATCAACCTGTTTTCTATACAATACAATTTTTTCTTTAAATTTCTTTCATTACGTTAGACGTAGCTGCAGCAAACTTGACATAAATATTATTTGACACATACAGAAAAGTTTTGTGCGTTTTTCTGTCCCTAAGCACTCCAGTTGTTAGTGTTGCTAACCAATTTTATAAAATGCATCGTTCTGTGCCTGAAATGCTATCAAGGAACCGGGGGGGGCCTTCGCAGTTCTGATTTATTTTTCTACTAAGTGCATTTGTGTGAAATTATACATTCCACTTGGGTTTTCACGATTTCCTTCAGCCTAACTTCTAATACTCAAGTCAATGTGTTAAATTTATGCTAAGATATCTCTTAAAAGCATTTACGATACTTACTATATGTACAGCCAGTACTAAATGTTTGTCCTCACTCGTAAAATTTCTTCTGCGAATAAATTTTAATTGGATAAGCTTATTTGAGTAGGGTTTCCTGTAAATTAACAAGACTGTGGTTTTTCTGTAAGTTACAACAGACTGTACTCAAAGGGATCTATCTATTCTAAAGTTATTTGGAAAATAAATTTTACGATAGGGCGCAAACTTTTGGCGTCCTGCTTTAAGTTTAAACTGTAAATGTATTTCTTTTTGTTTAAAACATCGCATAAAATATGTTAATTGTTAATTTGTTTATTGTAGCTACTAACTACTGATGCAAGCAACAGTCTGATTTTCTAAATTGAAGCAACTTGAATGAAGACATTAGATTTTGGCCGGATGAGAAGCCACAAGTAAAAAGACACAAGACTGATCATTTTGTGAGGCAAATTACATAACAGCTTGAAGTGGATGTTACTTTACTTCTATCTGTATTCATAGTGTATGCATTTTTATACGCTGAAAGATTATGTATAATACATTATGTGAGTACCAAAGTGAAACATGTGTATAATTATTGTGTTTACCTTTCATTAATAGTTTTCATTATTTTGATGTATACTTAAAAATTGTGAAATACATACACTTCATGTACACTTAGAGGGGGTATACTGTCAACGGGGCTTACTTTGGGCGCTAGAAATATTTTTACTGTAACTTTATAGCTCTGAATCCAAGTGGATACAAGTATTATCTGTGTACAAGCACCATTGGATACATGAAAACTAAAAGAAAATGGTCCCTTTTCATTTGATGGCAAAATCATGCAAATCGGTTAATATATAAAAAGAATTATTCATAATTTCATTTTGTGTTATCTACAAACGTTGACAACAAACTTCAAGACTCAATTCCTAAAACTTACATTTGCGTCTCATGTGAGAACATTTAGGCTAATTTGCAACAAGCTTGGCATGATTGTATAGGACTCGACTCTTCAGACTTGAACCACATCAATAATTTCAAACTGTTTATCTTGTCCATGGTAACGAGACTGAATTATTAAGGGTCAGTTCTACAATCGACCGCTAAACTTCTAGTCAGCGCTAAGTTCTCATTTTGCGTACTCTCATTGGCCAAAATCATGCTTGGCCTCAACTTAGCGCTGACTAGAAATTTAGCGCTCGATTGTAGAACTGACCCTAAATACAACATTACGTAGGAATCAATAAGCCGATTGCAGCCAAACTTCACATAATGATGTATGCATAACTAAAGGTAAGGCCGCCCTGTGATATTGCGTCTATAACCAAAGGTAAGGCGCAATAGCAAAAATACGTGACGCTACTTAGTTACGGCGGCCATTTTGAGAAATAATTATATTTTAATATCTCGCGTTCTAATTATTGTATGAACATGGAATAATCGATATCTTACTCAAGATTGCATCTGAAAGTAGAAAGACCAATTAGAATAGCAAAAATATGTGACATCACAAAGTACAAGCCGCCATATTGCAAAAATAATTAAATTTCAATATCTTGCGTTATAGTAATCGTATCAAGATAAAATGAAGAAAGTCAAACTCTGTAACGGTTCAGGTGCCGTGCTCCGATCACCAGTAGCCATAGACTACGACGGTGGGTAAACACACGAAGGATTTCAGTACAACTGTCGCTGGAAACCAAGATAATATTAAGTTCCGGTCTACTTCCAGCGATCTACTGTCAAACACACAGATGTGAATTCCGTTGGCGAATACCCTGAAAGAGGTATATTATACTCCCTCTCGAGTCTCTCTGTAAGAGGTGATGTTCCAATAACCTCTCCAATTCGCAAGAAACTACCGCACCAACGGTCGGGTCTCTCGTCAAGAGGAAAATATTATCTCACACACAAGAGATCTCGTACTATCCCAGCTCCCGGATTATTGCCTCTCAGTACAAGAGATAAGTTTTCAGGTGGGTCCTTCAAGAGACTTTACAGCCTCTCGCCGAATTCATGAGATTTGAATAATCTCTGGTTTCTTCCAACAGATGGCGTATCTCTCGCACTGTCAAGGGAAAATAGAAATTTCCTCGCTGGGTGAATGGGAAATCAATTATCAACTACTTATTGGCTGGTGCACATTTTACTTGTGCTTTGTTATGATCTACAATGCAGCAGATAAAGTAAATTTTCCCATGGCCCGCAGGGCCCACAGGATGGACTTCTGACCGACTTAGGCCACTTTCGTCCTGGGAGTTAATTAATTTAGATTTTGATGAGGAATAAGTAAATTATTGTGAGAGAGGTGAATCGAACCCCAGACAAGGACCCAAAACTCGCACCAAACAACAGAGGTACCACTAGAGAATATGAATAGATGATATGATTAATTTAGAAAATTTTGACTTTGTAATTTAGAATAGCTAACCCTATCTATTTTCGTCCGAGGTAAAATTTACTATTTTGTTAATTAAATACATAGTAATAAAAGGATAAGAAGGTAAGGTTGTTTGGAATAAGGGTTGATCAGGAAGGTTCATTGCTGTGTATTTCAACCGCCCGCCTTGCATCACCAGAGAAACACTGAAGTCCATTTCGTCCTTTATTTTTATATATGTTTCTACAGATTTGATGTTTGTATTATACTTGAAGACAAAGTCTATTTGTCCTTATAAGATTTTTTTTTTGTAAATTTTTCGCAGCCAACAAAAATATGTCCTTCGACAAATCTGATAATATTTAAATGGCATTTGAAGAATTCCTCAGAAGCCATGTTGACTTTCTGTTGCGATTCATTTTTCAGAGCCATGGTTAGTACTGCCGTTATCCATTTTAATATGTTTGTTGTATATTGCTGTATAATTATGCTGTGTGTTATCTCTCAAGTAGTTTCGCCAGTGGGATAGGAGTCCGAAGTTTTTTGATTGTCTTCACAACAACAACAACAACAACAAGGAAGGTAAAGTCCTAGCCCGCAGGGCCCAAAGACTGGACTTCTGGCTATCTTCAGCCCTTTCGTCCTCTGATTTTAATTCTTAAAATTGTGAATAGTATAGTTAGAATTGGAATTGAAATTTAAACGGATCCGCGCAATCAAATCTCGCAAGAACCACCCAAACAGCAAGGAAACCCACCCCGGCAAAGTTAACAATTTCGAATGACAAAGGTTTTATCTTAAATTGTTGATGGATTATAGTATATCCATCAATATGGATTGTACTATTATAGTATAGTTTATTATTTGCTAAATTAAGTCTCATTGTCGTTAGTCATTTGTAAATAGCACCATTAAACAGGAAATCAGGTTGTAAAGGATGTTTTGTATTAGCTTAAGTAATAATAGAAATTGCAGTAATATTACTTAGAAGGATCCGTGATTAAGCTAATGCGTGAGATGTTCATACGTTTCAACGTTCCACTGTGTTCTTTAGATGTTATTTAGAAGTTGTTTGTATGTTATTTGTTGACGTACAATGATTGTCTTAACCACCGCTAAACTAAAATGCTAAGGGCCCGCAGGCCCACCGTAGCTGGACCGTAGCTGGCCACTAAGGCCACTTTCGTCCTTGGAATTTTTTTATTATTTGATTAGATAATAAAAGCTTGTTTGAGATATCACGAATCGAACTCATGACCCGGACACCAGACACCCACCCCACAAACAATCAAAGAAATCAATTTAGTTTGAATTTGAAATTAAATTTGAATTTGAAATAGAATTTGAAATTAGAATAGAAATGCCCCTGCAAAGGCAAATAGCTATTTGTTAGTAAGGTTAAAATTATAGGTTCTTGTAAATTTGGTTAGAATTCAGGAGGTGGATCAGGAATCACGCAGTTGAACTTACACAGGACTTCTTCTTCTTCTTCTTTGAGCACTTCTTTGCATTAATAGTTCGCATCATATGAGTAGTGTTGCCCACGCATCCATGGAAGCTTATGTAGAAATTTTCATGTTTTGTAAAGATAAAGTTGAAGTAAGAATTTACGTTCGTTCCTCTGTGAGTACTCTATATTTGACATATGATATTATTTTGATATATGGATATTTTTCTATGACAATTCATTAGAATTTTGTTTTTTATTTTTTGTGAATGGTTCTTTGCCAACAAAAATGTGTCCGTCCACAGATTTCAGTATGTTAAAACGACATTTCATCATTTCCTCTGAAGCCTGATTTACAGCAGTGTGAAACTGATTATTTAAGTTGTCAGGTATTGTTAATGAGAGCATTGTTGTGACCCATTTGGCTATTTGTAATGAATATTCTTCTATTGCATCTTTAACTATTGTTTGAACTTCCTCTTGGTTAACTGGTGATTTTGGATTTTTATTGTTTGGAATAGTTGGAGATTTTTTGTTCATGTTGAAATCTGGAGATCTAAAAATCTTTTTGGCAGGTTCTTTAATGGCTTTTTTTGGACGAAGAGGGCAGATAGCGCTGGCCGTTCTATGATCTGTCTTTTTACAGGATGCACTAAAATTTGGTTTAGGAGCAATTTCACATGTGTGACTCTGGTGGGATTGTCCACATCTGTAACAAGTAGGCTGATTCGGACAATTTCCACTATTATGTTATTTGTAACATTTTCTACACGGAAAAGGTCTAGCAACAGATTTAGATGCCTCTATCTTGTACCTATTGAAACCTATGGTTATTCCATTGGAAATGAGGTCGCTCACCAGAGAAGGATCCTTTGTATATACTCTGACGAGCGGAAGTGGGCCTCTATCTCCTTTGATTCTGGTTATATTGGTTATAGGAATTTTTGATTTGAGATGAGTTTTAAGCTCGGTCACATCAGTGTCCGTTGGCACATCTCTAATCACACAGGTGAAGGTAGTTTTTGAAGTAAGAGTCTGTGGTTCGATTTTTTTGTCTTTCAAAACTACTATTATTGCTTTTTGTCCAAAATTTCTTTCTTTGAATATTTTCAAAAAATTGTCTTTTGTATAACTGTCCTTAAATTCTATTTTTAGACCAGTGTTTCTTTCTGTCGGAAATACTGTTATATCTATGGTAGG